>CM057230.1:10701806-10882838 GCA_029891385.1 Erythroxylum novogranatense | reverse complement strand
ACTAACATGGTGAAATGGATGACTGTGAAGTCGAACGAAGACGAAGTTACTCGTCAACTTTACGGTCGAACAACCTAATCGAAAAGAAGAGCTCTTCGCTTTGTACTAAAGCAAGCGGTTTTGTTTGTTTGCTTGTGACGTGCGTGTTACCTAGGATAGGTTCAAGACATCAAGTCACTACTTTGATGAACAATGTATCCTTCATCTCTGAATCACCAACCAATAGATTTACCATTTTGATTTATCAATATATGGTTAAATCAATAAAGGATACAAACACTCTCCCGTATGGGATGTTGTTGGATAAAGATGTTTAAAGAATCGTGAATCGATTGGAGTTGGAGTCGCATGTAAGGTATTCGAAGAAGTTATATAGATTCTACATCGATTACAAATGGGTCCGAGATTTTCGCATAAACAAGGAGCGGAAGAATCAAGGAAAGAATAACCGAGGGGAGCCTAAACCAAAGAAATCTCTATGGAAGGAGAGAAGATCACACTCAGAGTCGAAGTCAAGATCTGCTCGATTTTGAATCAGTGACTTAAAGCGAGTAAGGGAACCTTGGTGAGTGACATTCATAAGCAAGCAAGAACGCCACCCATAAAGGAAACTGTATGATGTAAAGAAGCCCCTTCCAGAGATTCAACAAACCAAAGCATTATGAACGATGTGAGATCAAAAGCTACAAAATCATCATATCAATCCTGAGAAAGCTCAAACTCAATCTCAAGGAAAGAAGGAAAAGGAAAGTAGAAGAACCCGAGAAGAAGAAAGTTCAATCCAAGAGGTCACCAAGGTTAAAGAAATGAGTGCAAGAAAAGAAGAAAATCCAACAACAGAGGCAAAGGCTGCTAAGACAAGGCTAGAAGAAACAAGTGCTGTCGACATTTCTAAAAATCACGATGTCGTCATAAGGTCTGCCGATGTCATGGGTTAATATGGAAGTCACATCAGTTTATCAGGAAGTCATATGGTATATTAAGGATTCTCAAAATTTTAATAATCCAATTTTGAAGAAATAGTTCCTACTACTTTTCAAATTCCACACTTGTCCATAAACAAGTTGCTACACATGTTTTGGGAACAAGGCTACTTCAAAAGTTGTAATGTGATGACTAATGTTCCATCCAAGTATTTAACTTCAAAAAAAAGACGGGAACATAGATTGGTTGTAAGAGAGAGAAGAAGACCAAGTCACCATCATCGAGACAAACCCAAGAGATTTGTCAAAGCATTCTTCAAATCAGAATATGATAATGACATTTCATCTGCTGGATAGGGGTTACAAAATTTCTATGATCAACTCAAGAGAGTCAGAGAGAACCATATCCACCTGAAAGCCATTGGAGAGCGATCACTTCTTATCCTATCTTGAAAGATAATAATCAAGGTGGCACCGATCTTCAACCACCAAATTTTGTTGAACTCCACTTGAGAAGTTTAACTGAAAGTTCAACCCGAGCCAAGATTGATGACATGTCTTCTCGATCAGTTCAAGAGGCAAGAAATTGATTGATGAAGCATGTAAGGAGAAAAGGAGTGGTAAGTCCATCTCTGGTATCAAGATCCAGGACCAAGTCTAACTAAGGCCACAGCAGATGATCCATGTGGAGGCAACATCGAATGGGTCAAGATTGTTCGCTCGATTGGCAACTCGTAATGTTGTTTTACTATAATACGTAACATTTCGCTAAATCGACCGTGGAGATCACTTCAATTCTGTGGCTATGCCATGGTTTCGACGACTTTCAACTAATAAGAGATTCCTATGATCTTGATATCAATGAACAAGTTGTATTTGTTTCTCCTCCTCTTCTCGAAATCATTGAACCAAATGTCTTTAATAAGGAAGCTTATACAACAAAAAAGGCTATCGTTGAAAAGCAAGTTGTTAAGATGTACCTTCGATCGCAGATGAATCATCAACTCTAAAGAAGCATGTTCAAAAGCTTGATAAAGATATGAAGAAGATTAAGAAGATGCTGAAAAGTTAGTGAAGCAGATTGGAAAATAATTTTTGATCATCAACAAATATGGGGAGAAGGAAGAGAGAAGGAGAAGAAGAAATCAATGGAAGGATGAAGATAATTTTTTTATCTCAATACTTACGTATAATTCACAAGATATGATACTTTTCATATTTCTCTAAATTACAAGTATTTGTTATTATCAAAAGGGGAGAATGTTAAGTCAAACCGGATTTCACGATTAAATAATTTTGATAATAAACAAAGAGAAATATACTAAGAAAATGCAGAACTTAAAAACGACTAAGGAAAAGGCATTTAAAAGAAAAAATGATTTTAAGCTTTACGAAGACAAAAGTGCATCGATACGTGAAAATAAGATCTAAGAAAGAAACATCATTTTAAGACTACATGAGTTAAACCGAATAACCGTTTCTTTAAAGATTCAAGAAGCAGATAGACAAGAAACAAATGAAGTTCACTATAAATAAGAGTCTAGATTGAAGAAGAAATAACTTTTGGAAAAAGTGAATGAAACTCTGTGTATTCAATATCCGCCTATCCGAGAAAATTATGAACTATTTTCTAAAGGTATATCGAGAAGAGCAACTCTTTTAGTAAAAGCTTTATCGCTTTTTCATTTTGAAAAAAATTGAGATAACTCAAGAAATAAGAGTAAAGAATACTTGTATAAGAGACACCAAGAGGCTCACTTAAAGAATACTTGTAATCGGTTTGAGATAGTGTAAATCTCGTAAGAATATCCGAGGATCGGACGTAGCCCACTATTTGGGTGAATCTAGGATAAAATTGTGGTTTTCTCTAACTCTTACTTTTCTTAAATCATAGTTTTATTATTAACAAAGTTTTCAAACTTGTTAAGAATTGATTTATTTATAAGTTTTACGAAAGAACAAAGCAATTGTTATCAAGGATTAAAGAAAAGTTTATCACAATTCAACCCCCTTCTTGGTATCTTGGTCATATTATTACTCAATATATTAACGTGGTGATTTACTTCATTTTCATAGAAGATGATGAGCCCATACTACGAAGAGGTTCGAAAGTTCAGAATCAAAATGGCTTGTGCCATGAAAGCGAAATGGATTCCATGTACATAAACCAAGTATGGACTTTGGTCGATGCACTCAAGGATAAAACCTATAGGGTGCAAATGGGTTTTCAAGAAGAAACCGACATGGATGGTAATGTGATTACTTACAAAAGCAAGGTCAGTGGCGAAAGGATTTCGCCAAAGACAAGGAGTTGACTATGGCGACGACCTTCACCATTTCAGTAGCAATGCTTAAATCCATTCGGATACTCCAGCCATTGTCGTCATTATGATTATGAGATATGGAAAATGATGTGAAGATGCCTTTCTTTAACTGAAATCGCCGAGGATGTGTACATGACACAACTGAGGGCTTCACTTCCGATGATAGCGAAAAGGTATGCAAGCTTCAAATCCATCTATGGATTCAAGCAAGCATCCAGAGTTGGAACATCCGCTTTGACGAGTCAATCAAAGAGTTTGGTTTCTCACAAAATCCTGATGAACACCGTTATGTACAAGAAGGTTAATGGAATGCAATCGTTTTCTTGGTTGTATGTAGATGACATATCATTACTCTAAACGATGTCTCATTGATGCAATCGTTAAAATTTGGTTGTCCAGCGATTTGCATGGCGAAAGACCTGGTGAAGCAACTTATATCCTCGATAAAGATCTATAGAGATAGATCAAAGAGGTTGCTTGGTCTTTCACAATCATCATACATAGACAAGATGCTAAAGAGATTTAGCATGAGCAATCCAAGAGAGGTTTCTTCCCATGTCTCATGGGATAACACTCTCAAATCTATGTTTCTAAGACACAAGATGAGAGGATTCGCATGGATCGATCCCGTATGCATCCGCAGTAGGATCGATCATGTATGCTATAGTTATGTACGAGGTCCGATGTATCGTATGCTCCAGTGTCACGGAAGCGTATACCAATCGGATCCGTAAGGTCATGGGTGGTCACAAGAATATCCTCAAGTACACAAGGACTAAGGATGTTTTTCGATATATGGAGATGGAAATCTCAAGTGAGCGAGCATCTGGATGCCAGCCTAATCGACAAGGATGACTCTGATCCCATCAGTTATGTTTTCACGCTAAACGCGAGCGGTCGAATTGGAAGAGTTCCAAACAAGAGACGATCGCTGATTCGACGATCGAGGAAAGAGTACATTCTTGCATCGAGGCGCGAAGGCTGTCGTTGATCAAGAAGTTCATTTCGAACTTGGTGTGGTTCCTAGGCTTGTGATGGATCCATACAGATTGTATCAGGACAACAATGGGGCTATTGCTCGAGCAAAAGAACCGAGGTCTCACCAACGATCTAAACATCGCACTCGTGATATATCATCCGATTCGAGAGATCATTACAGAGGTGATGTCGCGATCGAGAGGATTCACAGTGAGCGTAACATTGCTCGATCCGATTGTGAAGCCATTGTCACTGGAAGAATTTTGATTCTCATGTACCGCTGGTATTAGATACCAAGGCGATTGGCTTTAGGTCAAGTGGGAGATTGTTAGAGTAAGTGCCCCAAAGGCAATCCCTTTAGCGCTTTTTTTGTTCATATGTATGCGGACTTTATGAATAAATAAAGAAAGGCATGTTTCATTTATTTGATGTTCTTATAAATTGATATTGATCTTTAATCAAATTAATGAAGTCCATGATATATGACATAGCATGAAGGAAATTATGATGTGATCATAATCTCGAGATTCCTATCATGTGCAATTATGTCAAGATCTAAATTTTCCTAGTCATAGGATTAATGAGACCGACATCATTAATCCCTATTGCATTCAGCATATGTCATACTCCTTGATTGGATCGGCGTTGGATCTCGTAAATCGTAAATATGAGATATTTAGAGTTGATATATGGATGCTACTAGTGGTAGTAAGTTCATTGATGATTCGCCATGAGATCATCACATGGATTTCATATCGGTGATAATCTCATCATAAGAATGGTGCAAGTATCCTTAGACTCGAGGTACTTAAGGATATCTTGGATCTTGATCCGTATTTTGACTCCATTCCTCAGTAGCCTTCCGGATCCCAAAGTTATGTTTTCATGCTAAACGGTGGAGCGGTCGGTTGGAAGAGTTCCAAACAAGAGACGATCCGATTCGACGACTCCGAGGCGTAGTACATTGTCGCATCGAGGCGCAAAGGAAGTATTTTGATCAAGAAGTTCATTTCGAACTTGGTGTGGTTCCTAGCCGCGTGATGGACCCATACGCTTGTATTGTGACAATAATGGGGCTATTGCTCGGGCAAAAGAACAGGGTCTCACCAACGATCTAAACACGCACTCGCAGATATCATCGATTCGAGAGATCATTGCTAGAGGTGATGTCGCAATCGAGAGGATTCCCACAGAGCGTAACATTGCCGATCCGTTGACGGCCATTGTCATAAGAATTTTGATTCTCATGTACTCGCTTTTGGTATTAGATACCGCAAGCGATTGGCTTTAGGTCAAGTAGAGATTGTTAGAGTAGTGCCCCAAAGGCAATCCCTTTAGCGCTTTTTGTTCATAAATATATGTACTTTATTAATAAATAAAGAAAGGCATGTTTCATTTATTTGATGTTCTTTATAAATTGATATTGATCTTTAATCAAATTAATGAAGTCCATGATATATGACATACATGAAGGAAATTATGATGTGATCATAACTCGAGATTCCTATCACGTGCAATTATGCCGAAGATCTAAATTTTCCCTAGTCATAGGATTAATGAGACCGACATCATTAATCCTTTGATGACTAGCATATGTTATACTCCTTGATTGGATCAAGCGGTGGATCTCGTAAACTATAAATATTAGATATTTAGAGTTGACATATGGATGCTTACTAGTGGTAGTAAGTTCATTCGATGATTCGCCATTAGATCATCACACGGATTTCATGTCGGTGATAATCTCATCATAGCAATGGTGCAAGTATCCTCAGACTTGAGGTACCAAGGATATCTCGATCTTGATCCTGCATTTTGACTCCATTCCTCAGGCCTTGGATCCCAAACAAAGTGTTTCACGCTAAACGGCGAGCGGTTTGAAGAGTTCCAAACAAGAGACGCATCGCCGATTCGACGAATCGAGGCAGTAGTACATTACGCATCGAGGCGTGAAAGGAAGTCATTTGGATCAAGTTCATTTCAACTTCGTGGTTCCTAGTCCGTGATGGACCCATACGGTTGTATTGTGACAACAATGGGGCTATTGCTCGTGCAAAAGAACCGAGGTCACCAACGATCTAAACACGCACTCATGCAGATATCATCCGATTCGAGAGAGATCATTCTAGAGGTGATGTCGCGATCGAGAGGATTCCCACAGAGCGTAACATTGTTGATCCATTGATGAAGCCATTGTCATAGAAGAATTTTGATTCTCATGTACCGCTTGGTATTAGATACCAAGGCGATTGGCTTTAGGTCAGTGGGAGATTGTTAGAGTAGTGCCTCAAAGGCAATCCCCTTTAAGCTTTTTGTTCATAGTCATGTATATACTTTATGAATAAATAAAGAAAGGTATGTTTCATTTATTTGATGTTCTTTATAAATTGATATTGATCTTTAATCAAATTAATGAAGTCCATGATATATGACATAAAGATGAAGGAAATTATGATGTTATCATAATCCCGAGATTCTTATCATGCGCAATTATGTCAAGATCTAAATTTTCCTAGTCATAGGATTAATGAGATGGACATCATTAATCGGACGCATCAGCATATGTCATACTCATTGATTGGATCAAGCGGTGGATCTCGAAGCGTAAATATGAGATATTTAGAGTTGACATATGGATGCTTACTAAGTGGTAGTAAGTTCATTGGATGATTGCCATACGAGATCATCACGTGGATTTCATGTCGGTGATAATCTCATCATAGAAATGGTGCAAGTATCCAGACTCGAGGTACTCAAGGATATCTTGAATCGATGATCACATACTTGACTCCATTCTTGTGGCCTTCCGGATCCCGGTCAGGTTATTTCACGCTAAACGGCGAAGGGGTCGGATTGGAAGAGTTCCAAACGAGAGAGGCATCGCGATTCATTAGACCGAGGTACAGTTCTTTGGTCGCATCGAGGCGGCAAAGGAAGTTTGGATCAAGAAGTTCATTTCAACTTGGTGTGGTTCCTAATGTGGATGGACCCATACAGTTGTATTGTGACAACAATGGGGCTATTGCTCGTGCAAAGAACCGAGGTCTCACCAACGATCTAAACACGTACTCATGCAGATATCATCCGATTAGAGATCATTCTAGAGGTGATGTCGCGATCGAGAGGATTCCTTGAGCGTAACATTCTGATCCGTTAGCGAAGCCATCATCACAAGAATTTTGATTCTCATGTACTCGCTTTTGGTATTAGATACCAAGGCGATTGGCTTAGGTCAAGGGAGATTGTTAGAGTAGTGCCCTAAAGGCAATCCCTTTAGCGCTTTTTGTTCATAGTCATGTATACGACTTTATGAATAAATAAAGAAAGGCATGTTTCATTTATTTGATGTTCTTTATAAATTGATATTGATCTTTAATCAAATTAATGAAGTCCATGATATATGACATAGCATTAAGGAAATTATGATGTGATCATAACTCGAGATTCCTATCACGCCGTGCAATTATGTCGATTATCTAAATTTTCCTAGTCATAGGATTAATGAGACTAAACATCATTAATCCGGACGATTAAGATATGTCATACTCATGATTGGATCAAGCGGTGGATCTCGTAAACCGTAAATATGAGATATTTAGAGTTGACATATGGATGCTTACTAGTGGTAGTAAGTTCATTGGATGATTCGCCATGAGATCATCACATGGATTTCATGCCGTTGATAATCTCATCATAGCGATAGTGCAAGTATCCTTAGACTTGAGGTACTCGAGGATATCTTCGAATCTTGATCCACATTACTGACTCCATTCCTCAGTGGCCTTCCGGAGGTTACTCGTAGGATGGTGCTTGAGTACGATTTGAGGTATTGAAGGTAATTGAAGTAGCCAATAAAGGATTCATCATACAGTAACACCCACTCCCGCAAGACTGAACCCGACATCGACGGTGATATCTAGGTCCGTAACTTCCGCGAGGGTGGCGTGCTACATCCTCAAGAGAAAACTCAAGATAACTTTTTTTTACACAAACTCATACATATTATAGTGAATCGCGAAACAATTTATATAAACAATTCAATGGCCTGGGGCCTTTTTACATTTACAATTTATTTCACTAATTGACTTTACAACTTGTCCAACTTAGTAATACAAAAGTCCAAGAATAGAAATACTAAATGACGCCGAATCGATCCCGAACCACTTCTCTGCTTCTCAACCAGCGGATGTCATACGCCTGCTGCTAATCCTGGTATTCTTCTAAGTCCTCAAAAATAGATGCAAATTTTGGGTGAGTTTTGCAAATCGGTGAGAAACCATCATCGATGGTTCACTCAATTCACGCGTATTCAATCGCCTTACTAAATATCACATACCATCACGATTCACAAATGTAATCTCAAATAATACATACCATTACATTTCACAAATGTAAGGCATATCACCTTTCATACAATCCAAATTCAATCATACCATATATGCAATGCATACGTGAGACCCTTTCCATTTTCATTACGTTGTTGTGATCGATACGCTAAATCGTCCCCAAGAACGCGCATATTGCGTTGAGCCAGTTGGCTCAAAACATTAGGCTTGAAGTTTAATACATCGAGCCCGAGGCTCAATACGCTGGACCCGAGGTCTCGCATCGAGCCGAAAGCTCATATACGCTACGTGATATGCCTTACGATACTGCTGGGTCGCTCGCCACAACCGCCTTTATCTCGATCATGTCCTTATGCATGAATGCATATGTTCCAATTTTCATTTACGCTATTTTATCACTTACATTCAATGCCATTTTATTTCTTGGACCTTCGTTAAGTATTTCAATCATATATTTTTCCAATTTATTGCATCATACCATATCGCATTTAAAAGTCACATCCAATGTATTGAAACAGATAATTAACACTTCAATATCAATTTCCCATTTCCTCGGACCTTTGGTCCGAGATCTCCAATATAAACATTCACACACGCGACACACAAGTAGCACTTCGTTATCTCATTCCAAATATTTGCACACCTATGTAATCCAAATCAATCAAAATCAAACACACATAAACCCTCCATTATTCCACATGGCATAATTGAAAAATCTTAAACACATAAAGGTTGAGGAACCAACTAGGTTACTCACCGCATCTTCCGAAGCTAACATCTCTGGAAGTTTCAAGAACGCGTCAGATCGGACGCCCAAATGCGCTCTATAACAAATGAGAGGAACTGATCACTAATTATCCAATCCGAACTAATATAATGCACATGAAGTGTATAATGTATGTTCATGAGATTTCCAGCCCTAAATCCAAATTTTTCCGTCATAAAATTTCATCGAATTAGAAAACTATAGCCATCGACAAAGACTCAATTCGGATCTCGATCGGTCGAAAATAAATAAAACAGTGACCATAGAACAATTACAGGCCACGTCAATTTCCGTCCAAAATTCCCAATTTCTCAAAAATGAAATTCAATATTTCACTAATCCGATGCCTCAAGAATCGTCAATCGGACGTCAGACGGAAAAGATATTGACAAAGAAACACCAAATACCAAATAATCAAATAATAATAAATATAAATAAAAAATCAGATGGCCTCGTCACTAGGGCGGCGTCGCCCTAGTGATGCCGTCTGATCTGGCGTCGTCGCTAGGGCGACGCGTCGCCTAGTGACGCCGTTCAAGCGAGCCTCAAATCCACTAGAAGCAGCCGTCGCCCCCAAGGACCGCAATATACCATTCTCATCCTTTTTTTTTCTAAACCAACTTTCAATACCCATAACTCTTAGCACACAAATCGAAACATACAAATTATACCTTGTTGAAAGATAAAGAAACCCTCTACAATTCTCAAGAGACCATAAAATCAATCTCACCCTAAGGGTGTTAAAATCCTTCAAAGCTACTGCCTACTCAAATCCCATTAAACAGAACAGTACATTGCAAATTCCATAACTCTTTGATTCTTCAGCCAAAATTACCACATAAATATGCTCAATAAGTTCACAATGTCATCTACAACTTTCATAAACAA
Organism: Erythroxylum novogranatense; assembly: GCA_029891385.1. NCBI lineage: Eukaryota > Viridiplantae > Streptophyta > Magnoliopsida > Malpighiales > Erythroxylaceae > Erythroxylum > Erythroxylum novogranatense. The sequence goes on along the minus strand of CM057230.1, from coordinate 10,872,613 downwards.
CCCAAAATCAAATTCCATAACCAACTAGGTCAAACAATTCGACAAAGAATCTGTATACAGAAATTAACCAATCTGGTCAGTAATTTCCCAATCAGCATAACTCTTAGTAAAAATGTCACAAAATTCACTACCTTATATCCCTGAAAAGATAAGTTCTCAAACTTCAATTTTCATGAAGAACTCAATTTCCAATTCAATTTCTAACAATGTCAAAACCGTTGTGGAAGTTACTGCCATGATCAGCAATTCTTAACCTAATGCAGGATCAATGTTTGCAAAATCATAACCCCAAATCTGACCTCTAAAATTACACACCATATATCATTTTCAAGATAATTCCTTCCTCTGAACTTTTCAGAAGATCACTCACACCAATTCAGTTCACATAATTAGCTAAAATTGCTTCCAATCCGCAAGCTCACAAACTCAACACTTAGGCTAGGTTTAATCAAAATGCTCAAAACCAGTCAATAGTAACCAGTTCATATCTCCCAATATACATCTCGAATAATATCAAGATCAGTGGCAATGGAAAGCTAACTCAATATGCTACAACTTCCATGAAGACCATTTTCCCAAATTCCATCTCAATTAATTTAGAAAAATCAGCAAAATAATCAGGTCATATATGCGGATACTGTTCACAGACCCTACAACCAGAAACTTTCCATGCAAAAATTCACCTTCCTAACATTACAATTTAACAACACCTATTTCACACAAATTTGAAGCCAACATCCCAAAGTTTCAGTGGGCACAAACCTCACCTCATTTGCACACCTAAACAATTAGTTATGATCAAAACATTGCAATAGGGTCAACACCAAATTTTCCAGATTTCATCCTTGCCTCTTCCTCTTTCATTCTATCACTTTACCTACATCAACATACACTCATTTACACCTCCAATTCAACCACAAAACTATTACAACATTTACTTACATGATTAAACAAGATTTGGCAGCACATACACAAGTAACTTTCCTTAGTTTTCCATTCATCTAACCTTTCAAAACTCAATCCAAAACTAAGCCAAAATCAATGCAAACCATATTCATTCACTTATCCATACACAAGCACACACTTAAATCCATTCAAACCTAGCACTATGATGATCAAATAAATGCACAAGTACTTCCCAAGAATGCTTCTAACTACTAAAGAAAGAATACAACCATCAATACTCACCTTAAGCAAGTTACAAGCTCTTAAATCTTCAAATCACTCAAACTTACTATCTCTCTTCACACCTACGGTTACTCACCATCACAAGACTTAGGTTTGTACTTTTATTCACTTAAGAAGAGAAAGTAAATAGGTAGGTTAAGAGGCTTTATGTGTAAGTAAAGGTTGAGAAGAAGCCACGAAGGAGAAAGGAAAGAAGCCCTAAAATTCAAACTACAAAAGTCTTTGAAAGACAAGTGTCGTAAATGATGAAGGAAAAGACAAAGACATTAAATGTATAAGAAGACTTGTCAATTAATTGAGAACAAGACAAAAGCAAAGCTATGGAGGAGAGGATCTTTAGCTTTCAAAGTAATGTTTTTAAGGCTTACCAAAGAGGAATGTCGTGGATGACTTAAAAAAACAAAACAAAACCATTTAATGCATGTGGACACTTGTCCTAATAATTATTTCGGTTCCAAATTCTACTCCAATTTCTTGTCAAACTCCAATGGCTTAATTTAATAAATCCCAACATCATGTCTCTAAATTTTCTTGTGCCATTGGCCAGTCTTTTCTAAGACCGAAATCATCGGTTGAATTTTCGGTCCAAGAAAAGAAAATTTCAAAAAATTTCATAAATCCCTAAAATGGAAAAACACTCAATGGCGACTCCAAATAATTTTTCAAATACAATTATCCCATAAATTTCACAAAAGGTCTCAATTTGAAACTGGTAGGAAAATATCATGAATGCATTTTTACTATGTAAGTCGCTAACAACCCATCATTCATAGAGGCTATATCGATGTATGTGCCGAAGTTATAATTTAAAACTCCTAACTCGTCCTAATTTACTAAAATACCCTTCCCATCGATGATAGGATGTTACAACTTCGTGAGAATGTAAGAGATACTACTGCCTTCTTGTCGTGATCATTACTTTAAGTCTCGCCAGAAAGCATGATTATGTCATAAAGAGTGTCTTCATGGACATATAAAGTAATGAGTCTCTCGACGAGAATCGATTTCAGCTGGCTAGACTTTACTAAGAAGAGTTGACATATTAGCCATACTTCATAACCAAGTGGAGTATAGGATGATGAAAGACTAATTACGAAGAATTGTCATGGAAGGGTTCGTGATGCGGTTCGTGATGAATTCATCAAACCGACATTTTACTACGATCGATTCATGATGTTGTTGATGATGTTCTTGACTCTGGCTTAGTGACATGCTTAATCTAAAGGCCAACATAAGTGGATGTAAAAGGGTCACACGATAAGAGTGACTCAGAGAATCATAAAATAGTAATTGGACGTAGTTCCATTATGGAGAGCATTAGATTAAATGATCCGATGGGATTGGGATATGTCCCGATGAGATCGCGACATCAATATTCAAGAAAAGGTTTAGGACAGCCAAAGATCGGGGCCGAGGCCAAGGGACCGATCCCAATGGACGACTTAAGCATTTATATTCTAATTAATTAATTAAATTAATTAATTAATTATTATATTTATATGCCATGTGTCGTTGGAATGAGGAGAAGGGATGATGACCTTTGACTTTTCAAAGGTTATTATTTAATTCATTAAAGAAACTAATGGCCATTAATCCTCACACTTGGCAATTTTCTTATGGATTGATTTTAATTGTTAAAATCAATATAAGATGGCTTTGGGAGTGTGGTGGCGATGTTTTGCATAGGGTTAGAAGAAAAGAAAAGCAAGTGTTAAGCTTTGAAAGAGTTTCATTTTCTTCTTCTTCAAAAGGCACCATCAATTTTCTCTTCTCCAAGGCAAAGTTCCAACGTGAATCAAGCTCCACAGATGTAGGTAGGCTCAGCAGCTTTATTTCGTTCTAGCTATTCCTAGGTCAAAAGTGTTTGATCAGGTTAGGTTTTACGATCTCTCGTGGATACCTTTAGAGATAGTCTCATTGGCTATTCGGTTTGAGTTTTCATACCGACACCGGATCACTGGTTTTCGGAAGGTCCGGGAACAAAATTTTGTTTTCCGCTGGAACATGTGATGTTCCTCCCGGATTTTCCTACAGATTATAGCTGGCTCCTTCAAAAAATTTGTAGCCTCATCTCTAGTTTAATTTCCAACAAGAATCATATTGATCGGATGTCGGACGAAGAAGTTATGCTCGAAAGAGTGAAGGAAGGTCGAGCTCGGCGGAAAAATCAAAGCTCGGCCGAACGAAGATCGATTGACCATCGAGGTCGATCACCAACAGAGGTCGGCTCGACCAACAGAGGTCGGTCGGTCATCGAGGTCGGTCGCCCATCGAGGTCGGCTTGGCCATCGAGGTCGGTTGATGGGTGCCGAATCCACCAAAATAAATCCCAAACACCAAACGAAAATAAATTGCATGGTGGTAAATGGGTCGATCCACGAGAGAATGGAATAATTGATTCTATTTAAATGCCAAAGAACGAATGAAAATAATTAAAATGGGGGTTTAGAGTTTTCTACTAAAACTACTAATTGAAATAACAACCGATAAAAGATTAACGCAAATTAATAAAACAATAACCAACAAAGAACGAAATAAAATTGATAAACTCAATAAACAATGTACTAGCCAGAAATTCCTAATTATGCTTAGACCACGATCATCGACTCAAATATTTTCTTTGGTTTAATAATAGGTTAGCTATAGTTACCAACTACCTCCGCTCCCTCGTTTCTTCTTAATTTTAGAATAGTCGTGAAACTCCTTTGACTATTCCCTAATTAACTAATAACCCTTCGAGACTCTCTCCGAGATTCAATTAATTAACAAAGATTAAATTCTAAAGAAACACTAACCCTAATCGACCACAAGACCGACTCACGCTTCATCTAGTTAGATCGCAAGTTCCTCCACACAAAATCGCATAAGCATTATGCCCAAGTGCCAATTGCCACAAATACCAATCACCCAGTTAGACTCCACCAAGTAAATCAGTTGGCGATATGTAAATTAACTAACTCTACAATCAGGCCTCAATCGCAGAATCAATTAATAAACAATGACAGTAAATCAGAAACAGTACGAATATTATAAACCAAATATTAGGAACAATAGTCTCACGAGTCAAAGCATAATAGTTGGAATTCCCCGACTAAAACAGATTAGCTACTCATACGGAAATTAAATCTAATAAAGTTCTTAATCAACATAGTCTAAATAACAAAGGAAAGAAGAAAAACTAAGAAAGTCTCCCTAAAACACGCTGCTGTCCAGTCCAAGAACAATGGCCTGCGTCCATTCCTCTTCACCCATAAGCCTCCTGCGTCAAATTCCTTTCTGTGCCGCCAAATTTGTGCCGCCACTTCCTTCTTCTCCTAGGTTTTCTCCTCTTTTTAATTGCCATGGGCCCCCTCGATGGCCTCTTTTCTAAACAACGCCCTTTTCAATTAACCAAAAGCTCCTCTTTTGGGCTGCCACGTTGCTTTCCCCAACAGTAATAAGGATCCTCGTATGTGACTACGGACAGCTTCTGTCTTGACAAAAGAGTTGTTCAGATAGAATTCATCCTTGATTTTAATTGTTGTTTTCTCTTAAATTCTAATGTTATGCAAAGATTGTAATTCCCTACAAGGAAATATTAAATCAAATTAAGTCTTAATAATTGCATCAACAAGAGGAATAAAAGGAATAATTAAAACATAAATATTAGACAAATATGCACTTATCAAATCTCCCCACACTTAGACGATGCTTGTCCTCAAGCATAAAAGAAGACCAAGACACAATGAAAACCGCGCCACTCAATGAAACATGCACAGAGGTAATGTAAACTAGGAATGAGAGCGCAATCTTGTCCCAATGTCAATGAAATGTCAAATAAATGCAACAAATTTCCTACACGAGAAGACACAAGCCCGAACTCAAATTGAAACGCATGCATGAATTACATCAATTTTAATTAAAACCAATCAAGCCTAGAAACACACTTCACTTATCGTGGTTAGCATATATGAGGAATTCAAAATTTATGTGGTAGTCATGGGAAGATCGGGTTAATCTTAATTACTTAATTAGGTGTTTTAGCTATAATTTGCTTGGAATTGTCATTGGCCTTTTTACTGTTAATGCAAACATTTGTGATGAATGTCATCGGTTACTCGGTCAATCACAACGCCAAGTGGCTTTAGCCTTACTGTAATTACTCGGATGCTTGCAACTTTTTTTCCTTTTTTCGAGTAATCGAGGTAGTTGGTTGCCTCACACGCCATAGTTGTTAGAGACCTTTACTGGCGCAAACATTTGTGATGAATGTCGCCTGCTACTCGGTCCGTCCGACTTTTAGACGGATTTTGGCTTCATCACAACCACCTTTGGTGATTGGGCGAACGAATCAAACACCTTTTTATTTTTATTTTCCATTCCTTTCACCATAATTTTCCACATTAATCCAAAGTTCAACACATATACCAACTCAACTTCTAAGCTTAACATGACTCTAGACAAGAAAGGCACCAATTAATCACACAAGTTTTTTTAAAATTCTAACCAATTAACTCAGGCTCGCAACTTCAACATATAGGACAAAATCATTAACATTTAATTAACATTAAACAACAAGGGACTCAACCATACTCTCGACTCCTTTAAAATAATCCACCATTACCTAAGGCACAACAATTTATCAAGCAAAATGGAGCAAAAGAGGATTCCTAAGTACAGCCCAAAATAATGCATCAAGCAAAACAACATGCGCCTCAAAAGCATAAATCACCCCTCCCCACACTTAAAGCATCGTTGTCCTCAACGTAAAGTAAATAAAAGGGTAAACCGAGGACTTCCCGAATCGAGAGAAGATGAGGGCTTATACATTGAGCTCGTTTAGGCATCCCGCCGTTAGGGTACAATTTAGTACAATGAGGGATGAGACCCAACATATGATCATATAAAGGACTCTCGCCAATGGTAATCCAAGAACTCCGAATTGATCCAATGTCAACCTCCCGAAAGACACAGAAGGAAAGGAAAATATCAAACAAAGAAAGAAGGAAACTAACGAGACAAAAGAACACAAAATAAAGCAAAAGAAGGAAAGAAAAATAAAATAAAATAAAAATATGGGCTGCCTCCCATTAGCGCCTGGTTTAACGTCCCAGGCTCGACGATCCTCATTTCGATGTTAACCTCGCCTCGATGTTGGAAATCAGTAATGGTCCCACCAATTGCCTCCCCGTACTCTCAAGCACTCTAATTAGTTTCTCCTCTTCCAGCCGTCGAGCACTTGGATATGATAACGGGTAGGTCTCACCGTCACCTAAATATGTGTATTTCAAATGCTCGGAAGCGTTTGAGCTCCGACTTTGGGGCCTCATCAAGTATATCATCGAAACTTCAGATCGATCAAGAATCTCTTAGCTCCATCAATGACATCCTATGACACAAAGCATAACTCAACTCATCATCATAATTTAAAGCAAAACCTCATGAGTCAAATCTTCAATGATATCAACATTATAAACGCAAGACACTTCTTCAGCATGTTTCATGGCATCATAAACATTGAATTTCACCACTTCACCATCAAACTCTAAAGTTAATGAACCACTATGCACATCTATCTTTGCTTTAGCCGCTTAAGGAAAGGCCTACCCAACAAGATATCAAGAATTAGATGAACTATCATTTCCCATATCAATAATGAAGAAATCGGCGGAAAAATTAACCCATTAACTTGAACTAGCACATCCTCTAAAACACCTTCAGTGATAGACAAATCGATCGATCCGCCAATTGAATTATAACTCAAGATTAGTTAACGGACCAAGACCGTGGAGGTATAAGCAGATAAAGGCATCACATTAATAGAGGCTCCTAAGTCACACATAGCCTTACTTATACCAATATTCCAATTTTGCAAGGAATGGAAAACATACCTTGGTCGCGACACTTAGGAGGTAGTTTCTCAGTAAGGCAATGAAACATTCTCCCTACACTCACCCTTTCATTACCGTTAACTTACGCTTGTTCGTGCATAATTCCTTAAGGAATTTGGCGTGTGAACCTGCTTTGATGGCCTCTAGAGCTGGATGTTTACTTCAACTTTTGGAATAACTCCACGATGCTCTTATCCTCCTTTTCCTTCATTCGAGCCGCCTACCGAGGAATGGGGTGGAACCACTAAAGGTTTGGGTTTCGATAATTTCCGGCTGGACCCGAATCTCAGATGTGGTCACGTAAGCTCCCTTTCACCTCCTGCTCGTTCTCACGGGAACCCCAGGCGTGGTCACGTTTAGGGTTCCCTGCCGACCGGGGCTGCAATTCTTATCACTTAAGAAAATCGCGCCACATTATACCTCGGGTCTAGTGTCCAGACTGACTTGCCTTGAGTCTCCATTCTACTAACTGAGGATGCTATCTCAATCATTCGAGTCTCTAGGTCTTCATGCTCTCTTCTAACTTTTGAAACTCAGTTGCAGTGTCCCGTTGAAATTTTGCAGTATTAGTAGCTAACATATGGACAATTTCTTCAAGAGGCTTACCCGAGCAGAAGGCTCATTCTTGGTGGTGGTGGCCTTGATAGTAATTCGTTGGGTCGGTTGATTGTTAGCATAAGCGAAGTTTGGGTGACTTCTCCAACAGGGGTTGTAGGTGTTTGAATAGGGATCAAAGCGCTCTGTTGGAACCCAATAGCATTCACATTAGCCGGTATTTCATCGTGGAGTGTTGGGCATGCGTCGGTTGGATGAGCTAGGCTAGGCAGATGCCACATGCCCTCGCAGTGGAGGAGTACCTACATTCAATTTCTCGACCAAAGTTGTTAGCAAAGACTTGACCTCATTGAGAGAAGTAACGCTACCTCGCTCACTCTTCGTGGTATATCTTGGCGAGCACCAAATTGTTGGGAGTTTGCTGCCATGGTTGATATCAACTCCAAGCCACTGGGTTTTGCCGACTATAGCCCGCCACTTGCGGCGTCCATCATTCTACGCCCATTGGAATCGACCTCGAGAAATCTTGGATGATCAATTGTTCGGATATGCCATCTTTGCAAGGCAGCTTGCCAAAATTCTTGTACCTCTCCCAAGATCGTGAGAGGTTCTCGAATCCTTCATTAATGCCATATATTTCACCGATGTTGGCGGCTCGGGATCTTGGGAAATATTTTTCTAGCTGTCGGGACATCCCTTCCCAGTGTTGATTGTCCCTGAGGTAGGTAGTAGAGCCAATCCTTAGCTGCATCTTGAAGCGAGAATGGAAAAGCTCTCGTTTGATTTGGTCCTCCGTGACATTGCGGGGCTTCATGGAAGTACAAACGAGGTGAAATTCTTCAGATGCTTATTCGGATCCTCGTTTTCCGCACTACGGAAGGTGGGCAGCAAGTGGATAAGTTCGATTTCAATTGAACCCTTCAAGTTCGGAAAATCTATGCACGATGGGTGCCGCGCTTGATGGTCTACCCAAGTCCCGAGAGTTACATAAGAGCCATATCCTGCGGCGTGGTCACGGTTAAGCTTCCCGTCAGTCACTGCTCAACTTCAATCTCCTCTTCAGTACTCGTTTCAAATTGTCCGACTCAACCGGGTTTGTAATCCACGAACTTCTCCTTGCTTCTTCCTTAGTTTGCTCAACTTCCTCGACCTCTTAGCGATCTTTTTCGATCTCGGGTCGTCATAAGATGGAATCTCGTCTGAATGTTCCTAGGCATAAAACAAAACAAAATCAATTAGTTACCAATCCCGAATAGCTACGCAAAATTTGATGGGTGTCGAATCCACCAAAATAAATCCCAAACACCAAGCGAAAATAAATTACTTACGGTGGTAAATGGGTCGATCCACGAGAGAATGGAATAATTGATTCTATTTAAATGCCAAAGAACGAATGAAAATAATTAAAATGGGGGTTTAGAGTTTTCTACTAAAACTACTAATTGAAATAACAAGCGATAAAAGATTAGCATAAATTAATAAAACAATAACCAACAAAGAACGCAAATAAAATTGATAAACTCAATAAACAACGACTTAGCCAGAAATTCTAATTATGCTTAGACCACGATCATCGACTCAAATATTTTCTTTGGTTTAATAATAGGTTAGCTATAGTTACCAACTACCTCTGCTCCCTCGTTTCTTCTTAATTTTAGAATAGTCAGAAACTCCTTTGACTATTCCCTAATTAACTAATAACCCCTTGAGACTCTCTCCGAGATTGATTAATTAACAACATTAAATTCTAAAGAAACACTAACCCTACTCGACTCACGACCGACTCATGCTTCATCTAGTTAGATCGCAAGTTCCTCCACAAAATCAGACAAGTATTATGCCCTAGTGCCAATTGCCACAAATACCAATCACCCAGTTAGACTCCACCAAGTAAATGGGTTGGCGATATGTAAATTAACTAACTCTACAATCGGGCCTCAATCGCGAGAATCAATTAATAAACAATGACGAGAAATCGTAAGCAAGATCGAATATTATAAACCAAATATTAGGAACAATAGTCTCACGAAGTCAAAGCATAATAGTTGGAATTCCCACTAAAACAGATTAGCTACTCATACGGAAATTAAATCTAATAAAGTTCTTAATCAACATAGTCTAAATAACAAAGGAAAGAAGAAAAACTAAGAAAGTCTCCCTAAAACAAAGTCATTGTCCGGTCCCAGAACAATGGCTGCGTCCATTCCTCTTCACCCATAAGCCTCTGCGTCAAATTCCTTACGCCAGCCCCCACATGTCTTGCCGTCACTTCCTTCTTCTCCTAGGTTTTCTCCTCTTTTTTAATTGCCATGGGCCCCTCTTGATGGCCTCTTTTTCTAAACAACGTGGGCCCTTTTCAATTAACCAAAAGCTCCTCTTTTGGGCTGCCACGTTGCTTTCCCAACAGTAACAAGGATCACATGCGTGACCACGGATAGGCTTCTGTCTTGAGGCAAAGAGTTGTTCATTATAGGAATTCATCCTTGATTTTAATTGTTGTTTTCCTCTTAAATTCCCACGTTATGCAAAGATTGTAATTCCCTACAAGGAAATATTAAATCAAATTAAGTCTTAATAATTGCATCAACAAGAGGAATAAAAAGGAATAATTAAAACATAAATATTAGACAAATATGCACTTATCATCGGTCGGCCAACAGAGGTCGGCTCGGCCATCAGAGGTCGGTCGGCCAACAGAGGTCGGTCGGTACCCAATCTGACCTTCAAACTTCAAACCCTCATAACTTTTAACTCCGAGCTCCAAATTAGACACGGTTTGTTTCTTTGGAAAGATAAAAGACAGATCTACAATTTTCAAGAAGGACTCACAAGCAAACTTGGACTCTAAATAGATCAAAAGTTTACACAAATATGACTGATCGATAATTTCTCAACAGTACAAAAACTTGCAAATATCATAACTTTTGATCGAGAACTCCAAATTTGACAAACTTGGTGTCTATGGAAAGGTAAAAGAACCCTCTACAACTTTCATGAAGGCCTTAAGAATCAGATCGAACTCTAAATGGGTCAAAAACTCCACACAAAGCTGACTGATCGGTCACTTCACACTAAACATCGAACTTCTAAAATCATAACTTTCTACTCCCTTGTCCAATATTTTCGTGCTTTATATCAATGGAAAGATAAAACATAATCTACCACTTTCATTAAGACCACTTTCGCTAAATCCTTCTAAATCAATACAGATTTGCCATAGAAGTCTCTAAGCACCATTCCAACACATAAACTTCTCATATCAACACATCAACTTCACATATTCACCCTCACCGCAAACTCTTCAACTAATTCATCTCAAACACAATTCAACTCTCCAATAAACTATTCCAAAGTCATTTCCCATATCAAACTCAACAGCAAAGGATATGCGATATACATTTCTCTTTCACAAAAGTCATACATAATCTTACTCTTAATAACATTTTCAAATCAAGTAAAATATACTTAACTTTCAAAGATCATAACTTTCAATCCCGATATCGAAAAATAACATACTTTATGGCTCTGAAAAGCTCTCAACATAATCTACAAATTTCATGTAGATCATTTTCTCAAAATCTGCCTAAATCAAAAGTCAACTCTTTACTCCAAAAAGTCAAACTTTTCAAATTTTCTTCAAAACATAACACTTTCACCAATCATTTCTTGCTTTCAACTCCCATTTCAATCAACTAATTCATTTTAACTTTCATAACTCATACAACTCTACTCAAATTTCAAAGTCATCAAAACCAATCACTTCATTTCTCATCAATCTCCTTTAAATACAATAACATCTACAACCTGATACCTATACAAACACACTCATTAAATTCCATTTTAATAATTCTAATTTCCATCAAAAGATCGAGGTCCAACAATTCTCCCCCTCTTAAAAGAATTTTGCCCACAAAATTCCTCTTAGACATTATCAAGTGACCTGATCTCTTAACTAATTTCTTTCCAATAAATCATAATCAATCACTTTTCTCATCTAATGTCCCCATCATACATATTCTCAATCTCTTCACAATTTCTCAATTCTTGAGTCACATAGAACCCATACCATATCAATACACATATTTCTATCATCAAGCTCATCTTTCAAATATTACATTATTGCATCTCCTATATATTCAAGTCATATAATCCAAACTCATCATGAATTTCTAATCTTAATTTCCATACACACAATCTTAAAATCAATCATACTATTGACACTTAAATCAATTAGTCCGTTATTCCTCGAATATTTCATGAACACTTATTCACATCAATATCACACTCTCACTAATTCAATCATATAACTCATCACCTCAATCAAACAATCATTTAGATTCGTCAAATAATTCATGAAAGACAAAAACATCATGCTCACATTCTCACAAGATCAACCTTATCCTCACAAACACTTATCCATTTCTTACTCATACACATACGCCCAAGTAAGATCATATTATTGGGCTCGATACACAAATGTAACACCCCACTCGCATGAAGACCAACCCGACATCGATGGTGATATTCGAGTCCGTGCCCTTGAGGGTGACGTCTACATCACTCGATCAAAACTCATATATAAAATTTTTTACGCATACATACACATCACATATTATCGGAAAACAATTTACATAAACAATTCAACGGCCTCGAGGTCCTTTTCATAAATACAATTAATCCATCATTGACTTTACAAACTGATTTATTCAATAATACGAGAATATCGGAAAATAAAATACACTAATCTGATTTAAACCGATCGACCTCTAACTTTACTCGCTTACGGTACTCCACTTGTCAAGCGGGGTATTCTTCAAGACCTGAAAATAGATGCAAATTTTGGGTGAGTTTTGCGAACTCGGTGAAAACCATCATCGATGGTTCACCCAATTCATGCATTACTGCGAATAGCGTCTGATTATCCTGATTGCACATTTAGAATATCATAAGACAATTTACATATTTTCACAATTGCATAATCAGAAAGGATTCAAAGCAATATCACAAAAATGTAAGGCATATTGCCTCTTTCCCAATCCAAAAGTCAATTTAATGCATACTTACTCAACTATATAACATTTCCCATTTTATTTCAGTGATTTAGTGCTTTTCCCAATTCACAGTACAATCAAATACATGCATAACATTTTTCTATTTCTTCCCATTTAGATTATGTGTTGTGATTGGCCTTTGATCTTGTCCCAATCCGCGCGTTAATCAGTGAGTCTATGGCTCTGAACTGTCCCTTTCGGGCTCGTTAAGCATTGAGCATAAAGCTCTGAATCTGTCCCTTCGGGCTCATTAAGCATTGAGCGTAAAGCTCGAATATCCCTTTTCGGGCTCATTAAGCATTGAGCATAAAGCTCGAATCGTCATCTTTCGGGCTCATTAAATGTTGAACATATAGCTCTCGGTGGCAACTCCAGGTACAACTATTATCGATAAATCATATGCGAATTCATTTATTATAATTCTACCATATTCTACCATATCACATTGAAAATCAAAACCAAATTATCGAAACAAACAATTAACACTTCAATATCAATTTCCCATTCCTCGGATCTTTCGTCCGAGATCCCAAACAATAATCATTCACAAACAGATTACACAAATAGCACTTCGATAACAAGTTCTCAATACTTGGACACCTATGGTCCCAAATCAATCAAAACAAACACACATAATCCTCCATTATCTCCACATGGCATAACCACATAATTTTCATCACATATAGATTAAGGAACCAACTAGGTTACTCACAGCTTAGAGCTAATATCTGGAAGTCTCGATAACGTCGATGAGATCGACGCCTCTAGATGTGCCTCTATAATAATCGAAAATATAACCATTACCACTTGTTCAATCGAACTATTTAATAATACATATGAAGCAATTTGCAGGTGCACAATGCATGTTTATAATATTCCCGGCCCTAAATCCAAATTTTCCCATCATAAAAAAATTCCATCTAAAAATTAAAAACCTATTGACGCTGACGGTGCGCAATTTGGACCTCTATAAGTCTCCAATAAAACAAAACAGTGATTAAAGGCACCGTTACCCGGGGTCACGTCAATTTCCCGTCTAAAAATTTCCAATTTCTAACAAAATAAAATTCAATGTGTTACTAATCCAATGCCTCAAGAATTAGGTCAATCGGACGTCGGACGGAAAAGAAATTGACAAAAGAAACCAAAATTCAAATTAAACAATTAATATATATATCCTTATTTCCTTCTCTTTTTCTTATGGTCAAACCGAAAGTCAAACACCTATAACTCCTTGCACACAATTCAAAAAAATCACTACCTTACATCCCTGAAAAGATACAATCTCAAACTTCAAGTTTCATGAAGAACCCACATTCCAATTCAACCTCTAACAATTTCAAATCCGTTATACAAATTTCGACTTTGATCAGAATTAACATCCTAATGAGTTCAGATTTTGAAAATCCATAACTCCCACATCGATCTCCAACAATTACATTCCAGATACCATTTTCAAGATAAATGTGTCCCCCACAACTCTCCAATAGACCACTCAAGCCAATTCAATTCACAAAAATGGCTAAAATTACTTCCAAGCGAATACTCACAAGTCAGACACTTAAGCTAGGTTTCATCAACATGCCCAAAACCAGTCCATAGAAAACAGTTCATATCTCTCAATATACACCTCTAAAAATAGCAAGATCAGTGGAAATGGAAAGATAACTCAATATGCTACAACTTTCATGAAGACCATTCTCCCTAATTCCATCTCAATTAATTTAGAAAAATCAGCAAAGCTCATAGGTTATGGTTTCGGTTACTGTTCACAGGCAATGAAACAGTAACTTTCCATGCAACAATTCACCCTTCTAACATTACAATTTAACAACACCTATTTCACACAAAGTTGTAACCAACAAACCAAAGTTTATTTGGCCACAAACCTTGCCTCATTTACATTCCTATACAATGAGTTATGATCAAAACAGTATACTAGGTCAAAACTCAATTTCCAGCTTTACTTCACCAATTCACTTCCTATCATACTAATTCAATTCCTCCCACCATAGGCATCTCATTTTAACACAAAATCAGTACCTAAAATATTCATACATTCACTAGGGCTAATAGTCACATTTTGGCAGCATTAATTTCTCCATTCCTATGCACAATTCATCATCAAAATGCAATTACAATCAAGCTCAAACCATTCACCACTCATCCTACTTTCATTTCATAACAACCCTAATCTTATACCCATTAATTCAAGCCATAATTGACATCAATTTAATGCATCCATCATCATACTAAATACACTAACCCTCCCATTAAAAGCTCCTAACTACCATGGCATTGAATTCCAAATAGAAACATCATTAAAACATTATAAAAAGCTTAATTCCTTTACTTACCTATTAGCTTCCAAACTTCACTTCTCTCCTTAAGCTCACTTAGCACCTTCACTACTCACTTTTACTACCATACATGCTTCTCATGGATAGAAGAATTAAGTTACAAGGTAAGGAAAATAGCTTAGTTTCATGGAGGAGCTAAGGAAGAAATAAAAAACGGTGGAGAGGCTTGCAAAATGGAGAGGATTTTGGATGAAGGGGTTGGTAAGCAAAACAAATGCTCTTTTTCCTTCTTAAAGTTGAAGTAGCCGAATATACATGATAACAATGCATTAAATGAAGCTTTTTGGTGGCAATTTTTCATTAGTCCACCTTTGTAAAGAAAAGTCAAAATATTAATTTTATAATTCAGATCAAAAATTTACCCCAATCAACTACAATGACCCTAATTTTAATCCCAAAATAATACTCCCAATAATACAGTGCCATTGGGTAGCAATTGTCGCTACCAAAAATCGACCGGTTCATCACTTAGCGATTTTTCTCGGTCCGGGAATTTCCCCGAATCATTTTTTTAAAAATGACCTAAATTGCCCAAAATTGTAAAACATATAACAGTCCACTCCCAATAGTTTTTCAAATACGAAAACCACATTTTCCCCAACAAAAACACATTTAGGCCATCTACCGGCGATTTTGCCGGTCCGGAAATTTTCTCCGGACAATTCCAGAAAAATTCCTAAAAATCTCTTAAAATATAAAAAACACTTTGGATCAGTCAAAATAATTTTTCAAACCTAATAATCACATTAATCACACTAAAATTGCCTTAGGCACAAAAACCGGGAATGTCATGTATGTATGTACAATAAGTTCATGTGCACAGATTTCACTGGTTACTAGTACCAGTATGCATGGATAGACCTAAGTCATTCCGATCCATCTCATCCTATGCCAAATTTACTATTTTACCCTTCCAATTGGGGGTGGGATGTTACAACAAATGTTGAGACTCGATCCGGAAACCGGATCCTAACCGGAAAACGAAGGAAACAAAGCGAATTCAAATTGGATAAATTGAATCCGAAGGCGAAACAATAACAAAAATGCGAAAAGAAGCGAATCGAATACAAATAGAATCGAAACCGATTTAGACATCCGTGAACAAATAGCTTAGAATATGATCGCGTTGGAAACCTAGACTATCCGATCTGAAAATCCGGTATAAATTTTTCCTTTTTTTCTTTTTCTTCTTTCTTCTTCCTTAATCAATTTCTCAATTCATAATCATTTCTTATACACTCATTTGAATCTCAATTCTCATTTTCATACTCATCTTACCAAAAATTTTCGGCAGATTGGTGCATCCTAACTAACCCAACCCGCAAAGTGTTCAAAATACACTTCTATATTTCTCACACAATAACAGAATCATCGGACTCTCCGTCAGGAATCCAACTCAACACACGCAATCCTATATCTACATATCCATATCCTTTAACATAGTATATCAACAAATCCCCAATAATCATACACGAACTTATATCTCAATTCCATACTCAAATCACAATTCATTTTAGCATTCCATAGACAATTCCATAGAGTATATCGTCATGAATCGTGCTTACCAAATATTCCATAATACAACATCGATAATAAAATCCGAATACACAATACACAATATACGAAAACCTTCACTTTCTTTCACCCGATCTTCTTCTCATCACCTGTGGATGGGAATGAAGGGGGGGTGAGCTTATATGTAACATCTCACCCCCTCCTGGAAGGGTAAAATAGTAAAATTGACATAGGATGAGACTAATAGGGAATATTTGGTACTGTTCATGCATAATAGGATTGATACACAGTATCAATTGTGTACATGGAATTACGGTATATGCATTCATGATAATTCCGTAATTGGGCCTAAAGTAATTCTATTGGGATTAATGTGGTAAATGGGTTTGAAAAAAATATTCGAGTCGCTATTAAGCGTTTTAGATTTTCAGAATTTTACGTAATTTTGGAGAAAATTCCCGGATAAACAAAATCTTGATGGCAGCCTAAACATGTTTTGGGGTAGAAAAGGTGATTTTCGTGATTGAAAAATTATTTGGAGTGCATTGTTACATGTTTTATAATTTTGGGAATTTCATTAATTCTCAAAAAATAATTGGAAATTCTCGGATAGGATAAAATCGCCAAATGGCGAACAGGTTGATTTTCTACTGATATTTGGTCCTAAGATATTAAATATGGTGGTGGGACCCTAAGTAAACCCTTAAATGAGTAGGAACCAAATTGGGTAGGGATTTATGGTTATTTGGATTAAATTAAGTCAAAGACCCTTTCTTTGACTTTTACATGTGGCCTAATGGCCTTTTGCCACCTTTCCTTTACATTAATGGCTTTCTTGGTTTGCTCACTTCCTCCACGGTTGTTGCCTTGTGAAAGAATGAAAAGTGGAAAGTTTGGCTTATTTTAAGCTCCACGAAATTTACTTGCCTTTGGAACATCTCCATCGATTTTGCTTATTTTCCTCCAACCTTGAGGATTGCCTTTCATGTTTACCACCTTAAATCCTCTCCCCTTCTCACCATGAGATAACCGTACATGAAGGGTAGTAAGGAAAGAGAGTAAAGTAAGTTAAGAGTTGGTGTGAAGTTGGAGGCTTTAATAGGTAAGGATTTCAATTATGCTTTGATTGTAGTTTATGAATCATGGTAGTTAGGAGCATCTAATGGGAATTGTGTGATGTTATTATTAAGTTTATTGATGCTTTATTTTGATGAGAATTGTAGTATAAATTAATGGGTATAAATGTAAGGTATGTTAGGATAATGAATGGTAATGGTTAAGTTTGGTTTTAGCTTGATTTTGAATTCATATTGATGATTAATTGTGCATGGAAAGGGAAGAGGTTAGTGCTGCCAATTTTTGGTAGGAATGCCTAGTGAATGTAGACATGATATAGGGACTGATTTTGTGTCCAATTGAGATGCTTATGGATGTAGGAAGGGTATTGGAATAAAAGGAAGTGAATAGAGAAGTAAAGCTGGAAAATTGATATTTGACCTAGTATACTGATTTAATCATAACTCATTGTGTGGTTTTGCAAATGAGGCAAGGTTTATGCCCAATTAAACTTTGATTTGTTGGCTACAACTTTGTGTGAAATAGGTGTTGTTGAATTCCAATGATAGAAGGGTGAATTTTTGCATGGAAAGTTACTGTTCCATTGCCTGTGAACAGTAACCGCAACCATGATCTCTGAGTTTTACTGAGTTTTCTAAATTAATTGAGATGGAATTAGGGAGAAGGATCTTCATGAAAGTTGTAGCATATTGAATTATCTTTCCATTTCTACTGATCTTGCTATTTTTAGAGTTGTGTATTGAGAGATATGAACTGATTACTATTGACTGGTTTTGAGCATTTTGGATGAAACCTAGTCTAAGTGTGATTTTGTGAGTTTTCGGATTGGAGGCAATTTTAACATTTTATGTGGACTGAATTGGTGTGAGTGAGCTTCTGAAAAATTGTAGAGGAAGAGATTACCTTGAAATTGATATATGGTGTGTAATGTTTAGAAGTCAGAATTGGGAGTTATGATTTTGCAAAGATTGACCCTACATTAGGTCATGAATGGCTGATCATAACAGTAGATTCCATAACAATTTTGAAATTGTTAGAGATCGAATTGGATGATGAATGCTTCATGAAAATTGAAGTTTGAGATGTTATCTTTTCAGGGATATAAAGTTCTGATTTTACTGACTTGTATACAGGGAGTTGTGCTTGTTATAAGGTTACTGCCCAAATGGGAGGATTTCAGGGACAGTAACATTGAATGAATTAATTGACTTGTTTAGCAATAGAATTTGATTTGGGATTGTTCATGAAAGTTATTGAGGACAATGTGAACTTATTGACCATATTTTTGTGGTAATTTATTTCTGAAGAATCAGTGAGTTATGAAATTGCCAATGTACTGCCCTGTGACAATGAGAAGTGAGTAGGCAGTAGGTTTGATGGGATTTTTGACACCCTTAGGGGTGAAATTGATTTTTATGGTCTACTTGAAAGTTATAGAGGATTTTATAAGCTTTCCAATGAGATATAATTTATACTGTTCGGAGTTGTATGTAAAAAGTTATGGGTATTGGAAGTAGGTTAGATATAAGGGATTAGGGCCGGGAAATTCATGAACATGCATATCTCATCAACATGAGTACAAATTTCATATTTAGTGACTCGTGCTTTTTCTGATTCATATAGAGGCCCAATTGGAGCGTCGATTGACCGACGTCACAGAGACTTCCCGGCATTAGCTCGGAAGTAATAGGTGAGTAACCTAGTTGGTTTTTCAAATTTCTGGTTGTTTACATGCTCAACGTGAATTACGTGCAAAAGTGAATTGAATGATCCTTTGCATGACTACTAGCATGTATGGGATTGTATTGTATGATTTTACTGTCTTGAATGGTACCGACATCTTGATAGATGGGCTTTATAGCCATCATCTTGAATTTCTCGCTATACTTGGGCTTTATAGCCATATCATTGACTTCTTCTTTACCTTTGGGCTTTATAGCCAAACACCGTACATTCACCGAATCTGCTTTGCATGCATAATTGCATGATCGGATAATAGACGTGCCCCAAGTTACTATTTTCTTGATAAGAGCTTGAGCTCTCATATTGTCTTGGACCGCCTCGAGCCGGGGGAAAATCACACAGCGTCCCACTGAACACCGATCGAGCACTGGGCAATCTTGAATAATCGAAAGAGTCACATATGCATTGCATTAGCATAAATGACCTACGTGACATGTACCGCTTTTGTAATGGCATGAATTATTGTGAATGGTTTTCATTCATGGACATTGTTATTGATCGCCTCACGGTAATTGATGATTCTTGATTATCTTTGTCGCCATGTGCGTAATGCATGATTCGAGTGAATCATCGATGATAGTTTCTCACCGAGTTCGCAAAACTCACCCAAAATTTGCATCTATTTTCAGGTCTTGAAGAATACCCGGTTGACACGGAGTATGTCTTGTGACGAGTAATGGTTAGAGATCGGGATCGATTCGTCTGCATTAATGTCTTAGTAAATTGTGTTCCGCAATCAACGTATAACAAGGCTTTGTATTTTTCTTGAGCCCATTGTGGTTTTAATGTTTCTATGCATTGGTGATTGTAAATTATTCTTGGATGACCGTAATAAGCTAAACTGGTTTATATTGTACACGGGTTATATTTACTTACTTGTGTTTGCCGCACTAACGTTGAATTAATGGCTCAAAAAAATGTATCTTGAGTTTTAAATCGACCGATGTAATCGCCACTCTCGCGGGACACGGACTCGGATATCACCAACGATATCGGGTTGGTCTTCTGAGTGGGTGTTACATTTAGGTGGTATCGAGCCAATGAATACGATTGTATCTGGGCACAGTCTGAAACATAGGTTAAGTTGCATGCATTTGAATCGTGTCGTTGCAGACCGTGATAACTGATCCCTAGTCTGAGTCGCACGAGTAGAAATCCTACTTGTGCGAATGTGTCAAGTGACTAAGTGAGAGAAGAGTGAGACGGGATTAGAGTGTAAATCCCTAAAAGGGGATAATCAATTAGGAAAGGATAAAGGAAAAATGGATAAGAAGGTTGATATTGTACTAGGTTGGAAACCCTCATATGTGATAGCAGAATGACTGTGTTGGCCTAGACTAATTAAGAATTTCCGAATTAAATTGACAATATTATGGTGAAAGAAAAATAAAGATGTTGAGAACTTGGAGAGGTCCATTAGAGATATGGGAAGCATATTGGTTATAGTAGATCTAAGTGAAATTAAAAGCCCGGGATGGTTAGGTAATTACGATTCGATCAGATATGTCGTGAAAGGGGAAATATTGGAATTGAGTAAAATGTAGATGGTCCAATCGGGCATATTTTGATGCACTGTATTCGAGTTAGAGATCAGTAGATATTATAAGCAGAAGATAATAGCGAAATGGAAAGAAGCTCAATAGAGTGCTGTAACTGTTTATTGAGAACTGAAAGAACCGAAAAAGTAAGATGCCTAGTGCCTATTAGGGTGAGATTAAAGTGTATAGATAAACTGAAGATTTTGTGACATGGTTATGATCTGGACCGCATAAGCTTGAGATTGAAATGGTTATGTGATTATTGTGTTACGAGTTTAGAAATTCGTATGATAAAATCATAAAGGAAAAAGACAGACAGATGATTTCTACTGATGGTGTATCGGGAAATTCTGAATTAGGTGTATATGGACACAAAAATGGTAAATGGATAAGTAAATAGATAAAGATAAAATGGAGTTACATCAACGACTTTGTCGGGTATTGGGGACTGTGATCACCCGATCATAGATTGTTTGAGGAAAATAGTAGATAAGTAGCAGAAAAAAAATACTAATAATAATGATCATAAGCTGATAAGCCAAGTTGATATGACCTTACAAGGTCAAGTTGCACGTAACGGATATGGAAATGAGACATACAGTTTAATGATACGGGGAGAATGAAATAAAGATCTTGAATAAAATGAAACCATAATAGTGGTATATGAAAAGAGTCACGATTTAAGTTCGATTTCTTGTTGGGAATATCTATTGAACAAGAATGTTGATTGTGACTAATGAAACGTATATGATGATATATGGAAACCATAGAGGAAATGAGCGGTGAATGTTTAGAGTGATTATACGTGTGAAGTTCTTAATGGGTTAAAGTAAGACAAAAGTAGACTAAGTGTGCATGTATGAGTGGAACTAAAAAGTGATTCTGGTATCAGTCATTCAGTTGAGGATGAGTATAAACTGAAAGGAATCTTAAGGAAGTCTGAATTGTATGGGTTACAAATTGGTTTCCGAATAAAATGCTGTGGTATAGATTACAGAATAGGTGTGAAAGAAAATGTTTATGTGACTGACACAAGGAACCTTAGTGTAAGGAATGTTTTGATATTTAAATTATGGCATAAAAGTGTTATGATTGAGATAGTATGTATAGTGAAGAATGATTGAAAAGCAATTAGGTATAATAATTGATTGATGAGACTTTCGTGGACAGGATAAAGATGGTAGTAAGACTAACGGTTAAATGGATTGAAGTATGGACAAAATGAAAAGTGAAATTGGGTCATAGCTCATCTTGTGGAGGTTATACGCCTTGTGTGTATAGAAATGTAAAGTATCCAACATGAGTGAGATTTTAATTGAGGTAATCCTATTGCAATGTGAAGTGAATCGATCTCCATTTATGATGCAAATGTTGAGGAATCCAGATTTGAAGCGAAGAATAAAAGAGTCCCAAGCGAGAAGAGAGATACTAAAATAAAATGGAAATTTTGGAGGTCCAATACGAATGACAAGGTATTAACATATGTTGATATGAATCATATAAAATAATTGAGAAGAGAAAATGAAAAAGAGTAACTGAATAGAGACAAGAGGGTCAAAAGGGAAACTGACAATGAGGTGATGTAGTGACACCTTCATAAAGAAATTGAGATACACTCATTGTAGACTCGATGAAAAGGGTAAAAGATGTACGGTAAAGTCAATAAGACCCTAATAGGAATTATATGAGGTAAGTAAATGGTAGTGATAATGAATGTGTTTGGAAGTGTTGAATGGTGAAAAGTAAAAGAACGATAGGACTAATTGAGGAATCGACATCGATGATAAACATACTTTGGGAGAGTGGGCGGTGCGTGTTGAATCGAGACAATATGTTGAACGGGTATGAAATAAATTGAACCGACTTTGATAAATGGTATTGGTGTCATGCTCGCGATTGAAAGCCTTGGAGACTGTAGATTCCTATAAGGATACACTGTGTTAATTTGAGGAAAGAGACAAGTATAATCTGACAATGCTGAAATGAACGGACAATTCTGTCTACTAAACTCAACTAATGAACAGATAATGTTGCAATGAACAAATCAATTCTGAGATATTGGAATTTTCAACGACAATGAGTGTCAAGCGATTATGGGTAATTGTAAAGTGTTTACGGAAAATTGAAGTTGTAAATCTAGTGATAAGAATGGTTAAGAGTGCGAGAAAGTAAAGTGATAAGTTTTATGATGAGTTTGAATGTACGAATGGAATTGGAAAACAATAGTGAAAAAAAAAGGTCGAGGAAGAAGTATGTGTGCCCGATAAAAGAGGTAGAACAAGAAAGTGAACATCGAAGTTAGACATTCTAGGAATAATATCACGAAAAGTGAAATTGAAGAATTGTGGGTATAGAATGAAGTTCAAAAGGAAAAGGTTTGATTATGGTTGTGTTATAGAGTTTTGATTCTTTGGAGGAATATCTTTGTTACGGCACAATGCCTTGGGAGTTAAAGACCATAATGAATTTGAGACTAAAATGTGTGAGAAAAGGAAAGTGACGAGAAAGAGGCGCATGGTTAGCTAAAGTGGAACCGGATCGGACAAATGAGACAGAGTAAACTGTATATCCGGATAAAGTGTGTGAACACTATAGAATAGTGAATTGTCTTACGAGAATCGAATTTAAATATAAGTGAATGGCATACAACAAATGACTACATTAGGTACATTATTACTGTTTATAGTGAAGTGGAGTTAAATGTCACTGTATTGGTACCAAGGGAATGTAAATCGTCCCTGACGTGATTAAGGGAGGTACCAAAGAAATGGAGACGTACTCAATGGAACATAAATTGGACTATATGGCATTGGGGAAAAAGGTATTAGAAGGATAAAATGTGATAAGTGAATAGGTTCGAAAATACTGAACTGAGTCAAATATCGAAACCAAAGGTAGTGACAATCCTAGAAATGGCAAGTGAGATAGCTAAGAAAAATGAGATCGTCAACTAATAGTCTTGTCGAATCCGTCTACGGTACGAAGTGATAACGAGTTAGCCAAATTAGTAACTGAACCACGGACTGAGAGTGGTTACTGTGATCACTCCAAAAGTGAATCATTAAGTGAAAAAGTATATGGGATATGTAGAATCATGTGATAACGGTCATAGTGAACCGTTAACTGAGAATTTCGAGGACGAAATTCTTATAAGGAGGGGAGAATTGTAACATCCCACCCCCTCCTGGAAGGGTAAAATAGTAAAATTGGCATAGGATGAGACTAATAGGGAATATTTAGTCTTTGTTCATGCATAATAGGATTGATACAGTATCAATTGTGTACATGGAATTACGGTATATGCATTCATGATAATTCCCGGTAATTGGGCCTAAAGTAATTTTATTGGGATTAATGTGGTAAATGGGTTTGAAAAAAAATATTCTAAGTGCGCTATTAAGCGTTTTAGATTTTAAGGGATTTTCAGAATTTTTCGGAATTTTACGGAGAAAATTCCGGACCGCAAAATCATGAATGGCCTAAACATGTTTTGGGGTAGAAAAGGTGATTTTCGTGATTGAAAATTATTTGGAGTGCTTCGTTACATGTTTTATAATTTTGGAGAATTTCATTAATTCTCAGAAAAATAATTCGGGGAAATTCTCGGACCGGATAAAATCGCCAAATGGCGAACCGGTTGATTTTCTACTGATATTTGGTCCTAAGATATTAAATATGGTGGTGGGACCCCTAAGTAAACCCTTAAAATGAGTAGGAACCGAAATTGGGTAGGGATTTATGGTTATTTGGATTAAATTAAGTCAAAGACCCCTTTCTTTGACTTTTACATGTGGCCTAATGGCCTTTTGCCACCTTTCCCTTTACATTAATGGCTTTCTTGGTTTGCTCACTTCCCTCCCACGGTTGTTGCCTTGTGAAAGAATGAAAAAGTGGAAAGTTTGGCTTATTTTTAAGCTCCACCGAAATTTACTTGCCTTTGGAACATCTCCATCGATTTTTGCTTATTTTCCTCCAACCTTGAGGGATTGCCTTTCATGTTTACCACCTTAAATCCTCTCCCCTTCTCACCATGAGATAACCGTACATGAAGGGTAGTAAGGAAAGAGAGTAAAGTAAGTTAAGAGTTGGTGTGAAGTTGGAGGCTTTAATAGGTAAGGATTTCAATTATGCTTTGATTGTAGTTTATGAATCATGGTAGTTAGGAGCATCTAATGGGAATTGTGTGATGTTATTATTAAGTTTATTGATGCTTTATTTTGATGAGAATTGTAGTATAAATTAATGGGTATAAATGTAAGGTATGTTAGGATAATGAATGGTAATGGTTAAGTTTGGTTTTAGCTTGATTTTGAATTCATATTGATGATTAATTGTGCATGGAAAGGAAGAGGTTAGTGCTGCCAATTTTTGGTAGGAATGCCTAGTGAATGTAGAAATGATATAGGGACTGATTTTGTGTCCAATTGAGATGCTTATGGATGTAGGAAGGGTATTGGAATAAAAGGAAGTGAATAGAGAAGTAAAGCTGGAAAATTGATATTTGACCTAGTATACTGATTTAATCATAACTCATTGTGTGGTTTTGCAAATGAGGCAAGGTTTATGCCCAATTAAACTTTGATTTGTTGGCTACAACTTTGTGTGAAATAGGTGTTGTTGAATTCCAATAATAGAAGGGTGAATTTTTGCATGGAAAGTTACTGTTCCATTGCCTATAAACAGTAACCGCAACCATGATCTCTGAGTTTTACTGAGTTTTCTAAATTAATTGAGATGGAATTAGGGAGAAGGGTCTTCATGAAAGTTGTAGCATATTGAATTATCTTTCCATTTCTACTGATCTTGCTATTTTTAGAGTTGTGTATTGAGAGATATGAACTGATTACTATTGACTGGTTTTGAGCATTTTGGATGAAACCTAGTCTAAGTGTGATTTTGTGAGTTTTCTGATTGGAGGCAATTTTAACATTTTATGTGGACTGAATTGGTGTGAGTGAGCTTCTGAAAAATTGTAGAGGAAGAGATTACCTTGAAATTGATATATGGTGTGTAATTTTTAGAAGTCAGAATTGGGAGTTATGATTTTGTAAAGATTGACCCTACATTAGGTCATGAATGGCTGATCATAACAGTAGATTCCATAACAATTTTGAAATTGTTAGAGATCGAATTGGATGATGAGTGCTTCATGAAAATTGAAGTTTGAGATGTTATCTTTTCAGGGATATAAAGTTCTGATTTTACTGACTTGTATACAGGGAGTTGTGCTTGTTATAAGGTTACTGCCCAAATGGGAGGATTTCAGGGACAGTAACATTGAATGAATTAATTGACTTTTTAGCAATAGAATTTGATTTGGGATTGTTCATGAAAGTTATTGAGGACAATGTGAACTTATTGACCATATTTTGTGGTAATTTATTTCTGAAGAATCAGTGAGTTATGAAATTGCCAATGTACTGCCCTGTGACAATGAGAAGTGAGTAGGCAGTAGGTTTGATGGGATTTTGACACCCTTAGGGTGAAATTGATTTTATGGTCTACTTGAAAGTTATAGAGGATTTTATAAGCTTTCCAATGAGATATAATTTATACTGTTCGGAGTTGTATGTAAAAAGTTATGGGTATTGGAAGTAGGTTAGATATAAGGGGTTAGAAGTAGGAAATTCATGAACATGCATATCTCATCAACATGAGCACAAATTTCATATTTAGTGACTCGTGCTTTTCTGATTCATATAGAGGCCCAATTGGAGCGTCGATTGACCGGCGTCACAGAGACTTCCGGCATTAGCTCGGAGTAATAGGTGAGTAACCTAGTTGGTTTCTCAAATTTACGGTTGTTTACATGCTCAGCGTGAATTACGTGCAAAGTGAATTGAATGATCTTTGCATGACTACTAGCATGTATGGGATTGTATTGTATGATTTTCTGTCTTTGAATGGTGCGATCTTGATAGATCGGGCTTTATAGCCATCATCTTTGAACTCTTGCTATCTGGGCTTTATAGTCATATCATTGACTTCTTCTACACTGGGCTTTATAGCCAAACTTGTACATTCACCGAATCTTGCCTTTGCATGCATAATTGCATGATCGGATAATAGACGTGCCCCAAGTTGCTATTTTTACTTGATAAGAGCTTGAGCTCTCATCTTTGTCTTGACCGCCTCGAGCGAGGGGAAAATCACACGCGTCCCCATGAACACCGATCGAGCACTTGGGCTGTCTTGAATAAGCTGGAAAGAGTCACATATGCATTGCATTCGCATAAATGATTGCTACGTGACATGTCTTGCTTTGTAATGGCATGAATTCTTGTGAATGGTTTTACATTCTGGACATTGTTATTGACGCGCTCTTGGTAATTGATGATTCTTGTACTTATGTTATGCGTCATGTGCGTAATGCATGATTTGAGTGAATCATCGATGATAGTTTCTCACTGAGTTCGCAAAACTCACCCAAAATTTGCATCTATTTTTCAGGTCTTGAAGAATACCGGTTGACACGGGAGTATGTCTCTTGTAGAGCGAGTAATGGTTAGAGATCGGGATCGGTTCTAAATCTGCATTAATGTCTTAGTAAATTGTGTTCATGATCTTTGTATAACAAGGCTTTGTATTTTCTTGAGCCCATTGTGGTTTTAATGTTTTTTGCATTGGTGATTGTAAATTATTCTTGGATGTTGTAATAAGCTAAACTGGTTTATATTGTACGGGTTATATTTACATACCATGTTTGCCGCACTAACGTTGAATTAATGGCTCCAAAAAAATGTATCTCGAGTTTTAAATCGGTGATGTAATCGCCACTCTCGCGGGACACGGACTCGGATATCACCAACGATATCGGGTTGGGTCTTCTGATGGGGTGTTATTATAGCTAAATGAGTAACGATTTATAACAAAAATATAAGCAAAATCCTTGAAATTCTTTTTCTTTTATGGTCTTAGAAATCATTTCTTTGAAATCTGTAAAGCACATTTTCTAAAAGTTCCGTTCTTGCTGTAGTCAAATCACAATTGCAAAAGGTATGATTTTTAGGCTTTCAGCCATAAACCCATAGGTTGCAAAACATGAATGCATCAACTTGACAGTTCATAAATGCAATGGCAAATCACATATGCAATGTACAACACATGGCTCGAGAGTTCCGTAAACACGACGGATAAACCGAAGTTTATACCGTAAACACAACGAGTCCAATTTCGGATCTCGTAGGCCCACAAGCGGGCAGCCGGGAGAAGGCTATAATTTTCCATACGTCGACGTGCACGTGACTAACACAACGTTCCTCTCTTGCCCACATAAAAGCACATAACAATTTGTGCTCAATCAATTTATCGAATGTTTCCATACTTTCAAACTTTTCTATCTTTTCATTCATGCAAAATGCCATAACATATTTTAATGGCATAACATGAGCATAACTCACCAATTGCAATGCAATTTCAATGATCATAATAATTCAACAATTTAATCACGTATAGACCAAAGCCAGAACAATGTATGCAAGTTATTTCTTTAAAACATAAACCAAGCGTATGCAAATTCATAAAGTGCATTTATTCAAAAACATAATTTGCATGAATCTTGTATTTTCTAAAGAAACATTCCGAAAGCATTTTCATAACTTATCAATTTATCGAAAATAACGAATTTAACAATTTACGCGATTTCTTAAATCCCAACCTTTGAAATGAATTTCAAAATCTTTCTTCATTTCTCAATTCATTTTAAAACTCGAATCCCTTTTTCCAAAAATATTCGAACAATAAAATTCAATACTTTCTAAATTTTCAATCAATCGCCAAATCATTTGAAAACCGAAATTGAACCTTTGTGTCATTTTTCAAAACTTTAGAAATTTTCTTAATTTATCAAACATTTAAAACTTGTATAATTTCTTAAAACAATTTCTAAAACCATTTTAAAAGTAAGGAATCTAATCATACGAAGATCAAAGACTTCAAACATTTACATAACCAACATTTTAAACAATTTCAAACGCATTCCGAAATCGTACTTTTCAACATTTTAATAAACCTTATTTTCTAAACAATTTCAAATGCATTTGAAATCACACTTTGTCAAACATTTTATAAACAAGTTCGAAATCGTAACCTTTTCAAACACTTTTATAAACAATGTTGGAAATCATAAATTTTCAAATACTTTTTATAAACATTAGATATTCTAAATCGAAATCTTTCAACCACTTTTATAAACAACATTTTCTAAATAATTTGAAAGTATTCGGAATCGTAAATTTTTAAACATTTGCATAAACCATTTTCTAGACAATTTCAAAGCATTTTAGGAATAAAAATTTCAAATATTTCCATAAACAATATTTTCTATACCCTTAGAATTTATGCGGAAATGACAAGTTTTCAAACCTTTACATAAAACCATATTTTATAAACACTCTTAAAACTAATCGAAAATCATAACTTTTCAAACCTTTATCATATTCAAGCTCAATATCATTTATCGAATGCTCTGTTTGAATATCTGAAATGCCATGGAATCTTTTAAGGCATAACACAATGTATTTTTGCAATTAGACAAAAGTTTATGTATTGAATCAATAATGATTTTCAAATCATTCATACAATGATGCAACATTTACGATGCAATTGAAATTAGAAAATCTCTTTGTTTAAAGAAAGCGGTAGTGACTTATAAATTCTATTATAAGCAGTACCCACCTCGAATCGATGTTAGAAACTTATTCCTCGCTCCAATTTGTCCATTGATTCCTTCTTTCTTCCAATTTAACTTCACCTAAAGCAATTTCACCCAAATTCAACATCATAAATAACTTAATCCTCAAATTGAACTTAGAAAACATAAATCCCTCATATATTCAAGCTTTCTAAATTACAAATTTCCAAAAGCCCCAAATTCTAACTTTGGACATAAACCCTAATTAATTTCCATCCAAAACTAAACCCATAATATTAAGCAATCAACAAAATTAACTTCATACTCCACAAACCCATACCATTTTCCATATTTCTAAACCAGAAATTCATCAAAATTCACAGATCTCAAAATTTCGCATCTTACCTTCTCTCACACCATTTTCAGATTTTTGGGCTCCATAAGAAGCTTTCATCTTCTTCTTCACCTTTCCCTTTGAAAAGCACCAAAAACCCCTCAAGAAACTTGGAGAAAACTGAACCTTTGAAGCTCTCTTCTTCTTCTCTTCGGTTCTTCTCCACCGAAACAAGCTTTCTCTCTTCTCTCCTCTTATTTCTTTTAAGTCTTTTGGGCAATAATCGTCATTCTCCTCCAACCAACTACAGCCCCCTTGCTTTTACAGTGCCAGGTCAATTAATGAATAAGGAATGACCCATAAGCCCCTCCATTTAAGCCTATAAACTTAACCCTTTAAGTAAACTTCCAAAATTGCCCCTTCATTGGTCTTTAAAATTGACATCTTGTCTGATTATTTCGATCAGATAAATGAAGTCATTTGATAAAACTTTCTTCTAAAGAAATGTTCCTCTATGTCTTACAAATCCATCGCTTCAAGAATCGGATCAATCGGAGCTCTATAGCTCAAGATATCTCCAAAATACTGAAGTTTGTTCTTCAGACCCTAGGCTGAACACTACACCTAACTTCCGACCCATATTTGGAAGTCTTATAGGCTCCATTGTGGATCGGCTCCTTCATAAATTTTGTAGCATCATCTCTCTAGTTTAATTAGAAACAAGAATGAACTGAATCCGAGCTCTAGAGATCGAGATATATCCAAAATACTGAACATTGTTCAGTCCTTACAACACCAAGACTGCACACTACACTGAACTTCCGACCTATATTTGAAAGTTTTAGAGGCTACATTATAGCTCGGCTCCTTCAAAACATTTGTAGCCTCATCTCTCTAGTTTAATTTACAAAAAGAATCATATTGATCGGATGTCAGACGAAGAAGTTATGCTCAAAAGTGAAGGAGGTCGAGCTCGGCCAAAAAATCAAAGCTCGGCAGAAGCGAAGATCGGTTTACCATCGAGGTCGGCTCGGCCATCAGAGGTCGGTTGGCCAACAGAGGTCGGCTCGGCCATCAGAAGTCGGTCGGCACCCAATCCGACCTTCAAACTTCAAACCCTCATAACTTTTGACTCCGAGCTCCAAATTAGACACGGTTTGTTTCGTTGGAAAGATAAAAGACAGATCTACAATTTTAAAGAAGGACTCACAAGCAAAATCGGACTCTAAAGGGATCAAAAGTTTACACAAAGATGACTGATCGATAATTTCTCAAAAGTAAAAAACTTGCAAACATCATAACTTTTGATCCAGAACTCCAAATTTGACAAACTTGGTGTCTATGGAAAGGTAAAAGAACCCTCTACAACTTTCATGAAGGCCTTAAGAATTAGATCGAACTCTAAATGGGTCAAAAACTCCACACAAAGCTGACTGGTCGGTCAGCTTCACACTAAACAGCATCAGAACTTCTAAAAATCATAACTTTCTACTCCCTTGTCCAATATTTTCGTGCTTTATATCAATGGAAAGATGAAAACATAATCTACCACTTTCATTAAGACCACTTTGCCTAAATCCATCTAAATCAATATAGATTTGCCATAGAAGTCTCTAAGCACCATTCCAACACATAAACTTCTCATATCAACACATCAACTTCACATATTCACCCACTACCGCAAACTCTTCAACTAATTCATCTCAAACACAATTCAACTCTCCAATAAACTATTCCAAAGTCATTTCCCCATATCAAACTCAACAGCAAAGGATATGCGCATATACATTTCTCTTTCACAAAAGTCATACACAATCTTACTCTTAATAACATTTTTCAAATCAAGTAAAATACACTTAACTTTCAAAGATCATAACTTTCAATCCCGATATCGAAAAATAACAAACTTTATGGCTACGAAAAGCTCTCAACATAATCTACAAATTTCATGTAGATCATTTTCTCAAAATCTGCCTAAATCAAAAGTCAACTCTTTACTCCAAAAAGTCAAACTTTTCAAATTTTCTTCAAAACATAACACTTTCACCAATCATTTCTTGCTTTTCAACTCCCATTTCAATCAACTAATTCATTTTAACTTTCATAACTCATACAACTCTACTCAAATTTCAAAGTCATCAAAACCAATCACTTCATTTCTCATCAATCTCCTTTAAATACAATAACATCTACAACACAATACCTATACAAACACACTCATTAAATTCTATTTTAATAATTCTAATTTCCATCAAAAGATCGGGGTCCAACAATTCTCCCCCTCTTAAAAGAATTTTGCCCACGAAATTCCTCTTAGACATTATCAAGTGACACAATCTCTTAACTAATTTCTTTCCAATAAATCATAATCAATCACTTTTCTCATCAAATGTCCCCATCATACATATTCTCAATCTCTTCACAATTTCTCAATTCTTGAGTCACATAGCACCCATACCATATCAATACACATATTTCTATCATCAAGCTCATCTTTCAAATATTCTGTTATTGCATCTCCTATATATTCGAAGTCAAATAATCCAAACTCATCATGAATTTCTAATCTTTATTTCCATACACACAATCTTAAAATCAATCATACTATTGACACTTAAATCAATTAGTCACTGTTATTCCTCGAATAATTCATGAACACTTATTCACATCAATATCACACTCTCACTAATTCAATCATATAACTCATCACCTCAATCAAACAATCATTTAGATTCGTCAAATAATTCATGAAAGACAAACACATCATGCTCACATTCTCACAAGATCAACCTTATCCTCACAAACACTTATCCATTTCTTACTCATACACATACGCCCAAGTAAGATCATATTACTGGGCTCTGATACCACAAATGTTGAGACCCGATCCGGAAACCGGATCCCAACCGGAAAACGAAGGAAACAAAGCGAATTCAAATTGGATTAATTGAATCCGAAGGCGAAACAATAACAAAAATGCGAAAGAAACGAATCGAATACAAATAGAATCGAAACCGATTTCCGACATCCGTGAACAAATAGCTTAGAGAATATGATCGCGTTGGAAACCTAGACTATCCGATCTGAAAAATCCGGTATAAATTTTTTTTTTTTCTCTTCTTTCTTCTTCCTTAATCAATTTCTCAATTCATAATCATTTTCTTATACACTCATTTGAATCTCAATTCTCATTTTCATACCCATCTTACCAAAAATTTTCGGCAGCATAACGGCTGCATCCTAACTAACCCAACCTGCAAAGTGTTCAAAATACACTTCTATATTTCTCACACAATAACCAGAATCATCGGACTCCCCGTCCGGAATCCAACTCAACACACGCAATCCTATATCTACATATCCATATCCTTTAACATAGTATATCAACACAATCCCCCAATAATCATACACGAACTTATATCTCAATTCCATACTCAAATCACAATTCATTTTAGCATTCCATAGACAATTCCATAGAGTATATATGTCATGAATACGTGCTTACCAAATATTCCATAATACAACATCGATAATAAAATCCGAATACACAATACACAATATACGAAAACCTTCACTTTCTTTCACCCGATCTTCTTCTCATCACCTGTGGATGGGAATGAAGGGGGGTGAGCTTATAGCTCGTGGGTAATGATTTATAACAAAATATAAGCAAAATCCTTGAAATTCTTTTCTTTTATGGTCTTAGAAAGCATTTCTTTGAAATCAAAGCACATTTTCTAAAAGTTCCGTTCTTCTTTGTAGTCAAATCACAATTGCAAAGCATTATGATTTTTAGGCTTTCGACCATAAACCCATAGGTTGCAAAACATGAATGCATCAACTTGACGGTTCATAAATGCAATGGCAAATCACATATGCAATGCACAACACATGGCTCGAGTTAGTAAACACGACAGATAAACCAAAGTTTATACCGTAAACACAACGAGTCCGATTTGGATCTCGTAGCCCAAGCGGGCAGCGGGAGAAGGCTATAATTTTCCATACGTCGGCGTGCGTGACTAACACAACGTTCCTCTCTTGCCCACATAAAAGCACATAACAATTTGTGCTCAATCAATTTATCGAATGTTTCCATACTTTCAAACTTTTCTATCTTTTCATTCATGCAAAATGCCATAACATATTTTAATGGCATAACATGAGCATAACTCACCAATTGCAATGCAATTTCAATGATCATAATAATTCAACAATTTAATCACGTATAGACAAAGCCGAACAATGTATGCAAGTTATTTCTTTAAAACATAAACCAAACGTATGCAAATTCATAAAGTACATTTATTCAAAACATAATTTGCATGAATCTTGTATTTTCTAAAGAAACATTCGAAAGCATTTTCATAACTTATCGAATTTATCGAAAATAACGAATTTAACAATTTACGCGATTTCTTAAATCCCAACCAACGAAATGAATTTCAAAATCTTTCTTCATTTCTCAATTCATTTTAAAACTCGTAACCCTTTTTCCAAAATATTCAGAACAATAAAATTCAATACTTTCTAAATTTTCAATCAATCTACCAAATCATTTGAAAACCGAAATTGAACCTTTGTGTCATTTTCAAAACTTTAGAAATTTTCTTAATTTATCAAACATTTAAAACTTGTATAATTTTTAAAACAATTTCTAAAACCATTTTAAAAGTAAGGAATCTAATCATACGAAGATCAAAGACTTCAAACATTTACATAACCAACATTTTAAACAATTTCAAGCGCATTTGAAATCGTACTTTTCAACATTTTAATAAACCTTATTTTCTAAACAATTTCAAATGCATTTGAAATCACACTTTGTCAAACATTTTATAAACAAGTTCGAAATCGTAACCTTTTCAAACACTTTTATAAACAATGTTGGAAATCATAAATTTTCAAATACTTTTATAAACATTAGATATTCGAAATCGAAATCATCAACCACTTTTATAAACAACATTTTCTAAATAATTTGAAAGTATTAGAAATCGTAAATTTTTAAACATTTGCATAAACCATTTTCTAGACAATTTCAAAGCATTTTAGGAATCAAAACTTTCAAATATTTTCATAAATAATATTTTCTATACCCTTCCGAATTTATGCGGAAATGACAAGTTTTCAAACCTTTACATAAAACCATATTTTATAAACACTCTTAAAACTAATCGAAAATCATAACTTTTCAAACCTTTATCATATTCAAGTTCAATATCATTTATCGAATGCTCTTTTTGAATATCTGAAATGCCATGGAATCTTTTAAGGCATAACACAATGTATTTTTGCAATTCGACAAAAGTTCATGTATTGAATCAATAATGATTTTTCAAATCATTCATACAATGATGCAACATTTACGATGCAATTGAAATTAGAAAATCTCTTTGTTTAAAGAAAGCGTTAGTGGCTTATAAATTCTATTATAAACAGGTACCCACCTCGAATCGATGCTAGAATCTTATTCCTCGCTCCAATTTGTCCATTGATTCCTTCTTTCTTCCAATTTAACTTCACCTAAAGCAATTTCACCCAAATTCAACATCATAAATAACTTAATCCTCAAATTGAACTTAGAAAACATAAATCCCTCATATATTCAAGCTTTCTAAATTACAAATTTCCAAAAGCCCCAAATTCCAACTTTGGACATAAACCCTAATTAATTTCTATCCAAAACTAAACCCATAATATTAAGAAATCAACAAAATTAAACCCATACCATTTTCCATATTTCTAAACCAGAAATTTATCAAAATTCACAG
Organism: Erythroxylum novogranatense; assembly: GCA_029891385.1. Taxonomy (NCBI): domain Eukaryota; kingdom Viridiplantae; phylum Streptophyta; class Magnoliopsida; order Malpighiales; family Erythroxylaceae; genus Erythroxylum; species Erythroxylum novogranatense. The sequence continues at coordinate 10,836,976 of CM057230.1, read as the reverse complement.
ATCTCAAAATTTCGCATCTTACCTTCTCTCACACCATTTTCATATTTTTGGGCTCCATAAGAAGCTTTCATCTTCTTCTTCACCTTTCCCTTTGAAAAGCACCAAAAACCCCTCAAGAAACTTGGAGAAAACTGAACCTTTGAAGCTCTCTTCTTCTTCTCATCGGTTCTTCTCCACCGAAACAAGCTTTCTCTCTTCTCTCCTCTTATTTCTTTTAAGTCTTTTGGGCAATAATCGTGATTCTCCTCCAACCAACTACAGCCCCCTTGCTTTTATAGTGCCAGGTCAATTAATGAATAAGGAATGACCCATAAGCCCCTCCATTTAAGCCTATAAACTTAACCCTTTAAGTAAACTTCCAAAATTGCCCCTTCATTGGTCTTTAAAACTGACATCTTGTCTGATTATTTCGATCAGATAAATGAAGTCATTTGATAAAACTTTCTTCTAAAGAAATGTTCCTCTATGTCTTACGAATCCATCGCTTCAAGAATCGGATCGATCGGAGCTCTATAGCTCAAGATATCTCCAAAATACTGAAGTTTGTTCTTCAGACCCGAGGCTGAACACTACACCTAACACTACACTCATTTGAATCTCAATTCTTATTTTCATACCCATCTTACCAAAAATTTTCGGCAGCATAACGGCTGCATCCTAACTAACCCAACCTGCAAAGTGTTCAAAATACACTTCTATATTTCTCACACAATAACCAGAATCATCGGACTCTCCGTCAGGAACGCAATCCTATATCTACATATCCATATCCTTTAACATAGTATATCAACACAATCCCCCAATAATCATACACGAACTTATATCTCAATTCCATACTCAAATCACAATTCATTTTAGCATTCCATAGACAATTCCATAGAGTATATACGTCATGAATACGTGTAACACCCCACTCCCGTAAGACCCGAACCCGATATCGTTGGTGATATCCGAGTCCGTGTCCCACGAGAGTGACGTACTACATCAGTCGATTTAAAATTCAGTATACATTTTTTTTTCTCTTTGGAGCCCTTAACTCCACGTTCACACGGCAAACACAGTAAGTAATTAAAATCCGTGTTCAATAAAAACCAGTTTCAGTTATTACAGTTATCCAGTAATAATTATAATCAGTCAATGCAGTAAAATATACAATGCCTTGTTATACGGTGATTGCGAATACAATTTACTAAAACACTAATGGAACCGAACTGATCCCGACCTCTAACCTTTACTCGTCTCACATAGATATACTCCGTGTCAGCGGGGTATTCTTGAACACGAAAAATAAATGCAAATTTTGGGTGAGTTTTGCGAACTTCGGTGAGAAACCATCATCGATGGTTCACTCAAATCATGCATTACGCCCATGGCGTCTGATGCAATCTGATAATCATCAATTACCAATAAGCGATCAATAACCATATCCGATGCGATAAACCATTCACGATAACACATACCATCACGAAGCGGTACTTATCACAAGCAGTCATTTATGCGAATGCAATGCATATGACTCTTTCCGATTATTGATGTTGCCCAAGTGCTCGGTCGGTGTTCGATGGGGGCGCGTCGAGATTTCTCCCCTCGGGCTCGAGGCGTCGGTCAAGACAAGATGAGAGCTCGAAGCTCTTATCGGTAATAATAGCAACTTGGGCACGTCCATTATCGATCATGCAATTATGCATGCGATGCGATATGCGATAAATATACGATGCGGTGTGTGGCTATAAAGCCCAAATGTATCGGTGAATCCACGATATGGCTATAAAGCCCGATATAGCGATGTTCGATTATAATGGCTATAAAGCCCGATCTATCAATATCGGTATCATTGATGCGGTAAAATCATATAATACAATCATCCACTTTTATACGTGCGAAATCATACAATTCACCTTTGCACGTAATTCACGTTAAGCATGTACACAACCAGAAATTTGAGAAACCAACTAGGTTACTCACCTATTATTTCGAGCTAATGCGGAAAACCTCGTGACGTCGGTCAATCGGCGCTCAATTGGGCCTCTATATGAATCGGAAAAATACGAGTCACTAAATATGAAATTTGTGCTCATGTTGATGAAATATGCATGTTCATGAATTCCCGGTCCTAATTCAATATTTTCCCATAATAAAGTTCTATCAAAAATTAGAAATCCATAGGCGCTGACGGTGCGCAATTCGGACCTCTATAGGTCCCCAATTAAATAAAACAGTGTTTACAAGTTCCGTCGATAGGGGCTCGTCAAATTCCGTCTAAAAATTCCCGTTTTCTCAGAAAATGAAATTAAATATTCAACGAATCCGATGCCTCTGGAATCAGGTCAATCGGACGTCAGACGGGAAAGAAATTGACAAAAGAACCATTGTACCATTCAATATCAAAATAATAATTAAAAATAAAATAAATAAATATATATATATATATATGGAAACGCCCGCCTCGCGGGGGCGAGACGCCGCCCTCGCGAGGCTGATTTACCTTCTTGTCGTCGGAGGCGGCGGCGCCTCGCGACCAGCCTCTTTAAAACTACGCCTCGAGGCTAGCGTCGCCCTCATGAGACGGCGACTGTCTCGCCTCCGTGAGGCGACATGTCGCTCTCGAGAGGCCCTTCGCCTTGCCTCCTTCTTTCCAAATTAAAATCCCAATTTCTAATTACTCTAACTTTTAGCATACAAATCAGAAAATGCCCACTATACCTCATTGGAAAGCTTATGAAAAGCTCTACAATTCTCAAGAAGACCAAAAAATTCAAATCCAACCTTAAGAGTCTCAAGTAATCCATCAAACCTTCTGCCTAATCAATTTCCCTCAACACTGGGCAGTACATTGACAATTGCATAATTCACTGATTCCTTAGTAATAAATTACCACAAAAATATGGTCAATAAGTTCACAATGTCCTCTACAACGTTCATGAACAACCCAAAATCAAATTCTATTGCTAAGCCAGTCAATTAATTCATTCAATGTCACTGTCCCTGAAATCCTTCACTTTGGGCAGTAATCTTACAAGAAGCATAACTTCCAGTATATAAGTCAATAAAATCAGAACTTTATATCCTTGTAAAGATAACATCTCAAACTTCAATTTTCATGAAGCACTCAACATCCAATTCGATCTCTAACAATTTAAAAGTTGTTATGGAAGTTTCTGTTATGATCAGCCACTCATAACCTAATGTAGGGTCATTTTTTGAAAAATCATAACTCCCAATTCTGACTTCTAAAAATTACAAACCATATGTCATTTTCAAGGTAATCTTTTCCTCTACAACTTTTCAGAAGCTCACTCACACCAATTCAGTCCACTTAAAATGTTAAAATTTCCTCCAATCAGTAAACTCACAAAATCACACTTAAACTAGGTTTCATCCAAAATGCTCAAAACCAGTCATTAGTAATCAATTCATATCTCCCAATACACAATTCGAAAATAGCAAGATTAGTAGCAATGGAAAGATAATCAAATATGCTACAACTTCCATGAAGACCATTCTCCCAAATTCCATCTCAATTAATTCATAAAAATCGGCAAAGTTCATATGTTGTGGTTTCGGTTACTGTTCACAGGCAATGGAACAGTAACTTTCCATTCAAAAATTCACCCTTCTATCATTGAAATTCAACAACACCTATTTCACACTAAATTGAAGCCAACAGTACAAAGTTTCAGTGGCCACTAACCTTACCTCATTTGCATTTCTACACAATAAGTTATGAATAAAACAGTAACATCAATTTCAACTCTAACTTTCCAGATTTAATATTAACCTTATCCTCCTCCATTCTATCACTTTAACTAAATTAAGATGCATTCCTTTACACCTCCAATTCAGCCACAAACACAACACAACATTTATTTGTATAATTAACAACCTTTGGCAGCAACCACAAATTTTTTTGCCATTCATCTAACCTTTCTAAATTCAATCCAAAACCAAGCCAAAATCAATAAAAACCCTACTCATTTATTTATTCATACACAAGCATATAATTAAACTCTTTCAAACTTACCCTTATCATCATGAAATAAATACACAAATGCTTCTCATGGATGTTTTAACTACCATAAGAATAAATATAAACATAAATACTCACCTTAAACAAGATACAAGCTCTACTTTCCTCAAATCTTCAAGTTCACAACAACTTTTTTTTTCAATCCTCATCCACGGTTATCTCCTCTAGACAAACATATCATCTTCTTCTCAAGAAGTTAGTAGAGACTTAGCTGAAACTAGTGGACAAGGAAACTTATATGGAAGGAGAAGAAACCGTTGAAGGAGAAGACCACAAATGAAGGAGATGCGTGTTTGGATAAGAGGAAACCAACTTCCACTTTTGTTTATAGGAAGAGTAGTAAGTGACAGGAACTCAAGCATAATTGAGCTTTAAACAATAATTTGTTGACTTCAAATAAGAAGAATCTAAGTAGGTGATGTATATAAAGAGGAACACTTGGCTTTTAATGAGTGGAAAAGACAAAAAATGAATTAAACCCAATTAATTAAGCACTAATCCCGTAAGCTCTAAACATGGCACTAACATAATTCCCACAATTATTTATTCACTAATCTCATGCCATTAGGCAATCCTTTTGATACAAAACCGCTCACTCGATCGGTCAATTGAAATTTTCGGTCCGCACGAACCCGAAAAATTTCAGAAAAATTCTCATAAATCCCTAAAATATAAAACCATTTATGGTGCAGTCAAACAATTTTCCAAACTCAATTATCCCATTAATTCCAATAAAATTGCTTTAGGCCCAATTACCGGAATGTCATGAATGCATTTACCGTAATTTCATATTCACAATTGATACGTGTATCAATCCTATTATGCATGAAAAAGATACTAAATATTTCCTATTAGTCTCATCCTATACCAATTTTACTATTTTACCCTTCCGGGAGGGGTGGGATGTTACAATTCTCCCTCCTTATAAGAATTTCGTCCTCGAAATTCTCATTCAATGATTCCCTATGACAGTAATCATATGAGTCTATATATCCTATACACTTTTCCACTTAATAATTCACTTATCACATTTTATTTCTCTAATACCTTTTTCCCCGATGTTATATAGTCGACTTATGTTCCAATGAGTACGTTTCCATTTCTTTGGTACCTCCCTTAATCACGTCGGGGACGAATTACATTCCTTGGTACCAATCTGTGACACTTAATTCCACTTCACTATAATCAGTTTTAAAATCGATTCTCGTAAGACAATTTCACTGTTCTATAATGTTCACACACTTTATCCCGATATACAGTTTACTCTGTCTCATTTGTCCGATCCAATTCCACTTTAGCTAACCATGCAGTCTTTCTAAGTCACTTTCCTTTTTCTCACACATTTTAGTCTCAAACCCATTACGGTCTTTAACTCCCAGTAGGCACTGCGCAGTGTAACAGTATATATTTTTCAGTGAATCAAAGCTCTATAACACGACCATAATCAAACCTTTTTCCTATTGGACATTCAATCTATAAACTCTTGAGCCAAGAATCACTTCATTCTATACCTACAATTACTCAATTTCACTTTTCAAAATGCTGACTAGAATGTCTAACTTTGACTGTTCACTTTCTTGTTCTAATACCTTTTATCGAATTACACTTATTTCTACTTCGACTTTTGTTCACTATAGTTTTCCAATTCCATTTGTATATTCAAACTCATCATAAAAACTTCCCTCTTTACTTTCTGCACTCTTAACCTTTCTTATCACGATTTTTACAACTTCATTTTTCCAGAACACTTCACAATTACCTAATCGCTTGACAATCATTGAAAATCCCAATATCTAATTGATCTATTCATTGAAGCATTATCGTATTTACACGGTCTCTTTCCTCAAATTAACCCGGTGTATCCTTATAGGAATCTACGGTCTCAGGCTTTCAATAATGAGAATGGCACTAATACCATTTATCACATCAATTCAATTTATTTCATACTTGTTCAACATATTGTCGCAGATTCAATACTCGCGCCCACTCTTTCCAATGTATGTATATCATCGATGTCGATTCCTCAATTAATCCTATCGTTCTTTTCACTTTTCACTGTTCAACACCTCTAAACACATTCTGTCTCTAATCACAGTTATTACCATTTTCTTACCTCGCATAAATCCCTATTAGGGTCTTATTGACTTTACCGTACATCTTTTACCCTTTTCATTGAGTCTACAATGAGTGTATTTACAATTTCTTTATGAAGGTGTCACTACATCACCTCATTGTCAGTTTCCCTTTTTTTTTGACCCTCTTGTCTTTATTCAGTTACTCTTTTCCATTTTCTCTTCTCATTTGTTTTCATATCATTCCTATCAACATATGTTAATACCTTGTCATCAATATTTAAACCTCCAAAATTTTCCATTTAATTTAGTATCTCTCTTCTCAGTTCGGGACTCTTTTATTCTTCGTTTCAAATCTAGATTCCTCAACTGTTTTGCATCATATATGGAGATCGATTCACTTCACATTGCAATAGAATCACCTCAAATTAAAATCTCACTCATATGTAATTCTTTACATTTCTGTACATACAATGCAAATAATCTCAGCAGTATGAGCTATGACCCAATTTCACTTTTAATTTTGTCCACAAAAGTCTCATCAACCAATGATTATCCTTAATTGCTTTTCAATCCTTCTTTACTATACGTACAATCTCAATCAAGACACTCTTATGTCATCATTTAATGATCGAACATTCCTTTCGCGAAGGTTCCTTGTGCGATCCTTAAATACTTTCTTTACCACTTATTCATGAATCTGTACCCACGACATTCTATCAGGAATCAATTTGTAATCCATACAATTCAGACTTCCTTAAGACTCCTTTCCGTTTATACCCATCCTCGATTAAATGGCGATACGAGAATCACTTTTCCGTTCCTCTCATCTGGTACACTCGGTCCACTTTTATCTTACTTAACCTCTTAAGAACTTCACACTTATAATCACTCTAAACATTTACCGCTCATTTCCTCTATGATTTCCATAGATCTGTAACATACATTTCATTTGTCACAATCAACATTACTGTCCAATAGATATCCCTAACAGTAATTCGACTTAAATACAATAACTCTTTTCATATACCACTATTGTGGTTTCATTCTTTTCAAGATCTTTATTTCATTCTCCCCGTATCATTAAACTGTATGTCTCATTCCCCTATCCGTTACGTGCAACTTGTCCTTGTAAGGTCATAACAATTTGGCTTATCATCTTATGATCATTATTCCTATTTTTCATTACATTTTCTGCTACTTATCTTCTATTTTCCTCAAACAGTCTATGATCGGGTGTTCACAGTCCCCAATACTCGACAAAATCGTTGATACCACTCCATTTTATCTCTATCTATATGCCTATCTCTTTACCATTTTTGTGTCCATATACACCTAATTCAGTATTTTCCGATACACCATCAGTAAAAATCATCTGTCTGTCTTTTTCTTTTAAGATTTTATCATACGAATTTCTAACCTCGAAGCACCATAATCACCTAACAATTTCAGTCTCAAACTGATGCGGTCTAGTTCATAACCATTTCCCGAATTCATTTCAATATATCCGTACACTTTTACATTCATTCAATTCTCAATAAACCGTTACAGTACTCTATTGAGCTTCTTTCCATCTCGCTATCATCTTCCGCTTATAATATCTACTGATCTCTAACTCGAATACAGTGAATCAAGATATGCCCGATTGGACCACTACATTTTACTCACTTCAATATTTCCCCTTTCATGACATATACAGTCAGAACTGTAATTACCTAACCATCTCGAGCTTTTAATCTCACTTAGATCTACTATAACCAATAAGCTTCCCATATCTCTAATGGACTTCTCCCAGTTCTCAACATCTGCATCTTTCTGTCACCATAATATTATCAATTTAATTCGGAAATTCTTAATCAGTCTAGGCCGACACAGTCATTCGGCTATCACTTATAAGGGTTTCTAACCCAGTACAATTTCAATCTTCTTATCCATTTTTCCTTTATCCTTTCCTAATTGATTATCCCCTTTTAGGATTTACACTCTAATCGATCTCACTCTTCTCTCACTTAGTCACTGACACTTATGCACCTTAGGATTTATCCTCGTGCGACTCGACTAGGATCGATTACCACGGTGCAACGAGCCGATTGAAATGCATGAAACCTATGTTCCAAAGCGTGCCCGGATACATTACGCATAACTGGCTCGATACCACCTAAATGTAACACCCACTCCGTAAGACCCGAACCCGATATCGTTGGTGATATCCGAGTCCGCGTCCACGAGAGTGACGACTACATCGGTCGATTTAAAATTCAGTATACATTTTTTTCTCTTTGGAGCCCTTAACTCCACGTTCACACGGCAAAACACAGTAAGTAATTAAAATCCGTGTTCAATAAAACCAGTTCGAGTTATTACAGTTATCCAATAATAATTATAATCGATCAATGCGATAAAATATACAATGCCTTGTTATACGGTGATTGCGGAATACAATTTACTAAAACACTAATGCGGAACCTAACCGATCCCGACCTCTAACCTTTACTCGTCTACGGTAGATATACTCCGTGTCAGCGGGGTATTCTTGAAACTGAAAATAAATGCAAATTTTGGGTGAGTTTTGCGAACTCGGTGAAAACCATCATCGATGGTTCACTCAAATCATGCATTACGCCCGTGGCGTCTGATATAATCTGATAACCATCAATTACCAATAAGCGGTCAATAACCATATCCGATAATGATAAACCATTCCAAGAATAACATACCATCACGAAAGCGGTACTTATCACAAAGCGGTCATTTATGCGAATGCAATGCATATGTGACTCTTTCCGATTATTCGAGATTGTGCCCAAGTGCTCAGTCAGTGTTCAGTGGGGACGCGTCAGGGATTTCTCCCCTCGGGCTCGAGGCCCGGTCAGTACAGTATGAGAGCTCGAAGCTCTTATCAGTAATAATAGCAACTTGGGGCACGTCCATTATCTGATCATGCAATTATGCATGCGATGCGATATCGATAAATATGCGATGCGGTGTGTGGCTATAAAGCCCAGTGTATCAGTGAATCCACGATATGGCTATAAAGCCCAGTATAGCAGTGTTCAGTATAATGGCTATAAAGCCCAGTCTATCAATATCAGTATCATTCAGTACAGTAAAATCATATAATACAATCATCCACTTTTATACATGCCAGAAATCATACAATTCACCTTTGCACGTAATTCACGTTAAGCATGTACACAACCAGAAATTTGAGAAACCAACTAGGTTACTCACCTATTATTTCCGAGCTAATGCCGGAAAACCTCTGTGACGTCGGTCAATCGACGCTCCAATTGGGCCTCTATATGAATCAGAAAAAATACGAGTCACTAAATATGAAATTTGTGCTCATGTTGATGAAATATGCATGTTCATGAATTCCCGGTCCTAATTCAATATTTTCCCATAATAAAGTTCTATCAAAAATTAGAAATCCATAAGCGGACGGTGCAATTCGGACCTCTATAGGTCCCCGATTAAATAAAGCAGTGTTTACAAGTTCATCGATAGGGGCTACGTCAAATTCCGTCTAAAATTCCCGTTTCTCGGAAAATGAAATTAAATATTCAACGAATCCGATGCCTCTGGAATCAGGTCAATCGGACGTCGAGACGGAAAGAAATTGACAAAAGAACCATTGTACCATTCAATATCAAAATAATAATTAAAATAAAATAAATAATATATATATATATATATATGGAAGCGCCCATCATGGCGAGACGCCGCCTCGCGAGGCTGATTTACTACTCGTGTCAAGCGGCGTCGCCTCGCGACCAGCCTCTTTAAACTCGCCTCATGGCATAGCGTCGCCCTCATGAGACAATGACTTGTCTCGCCTCCGTGACGTATATCGCCCTCGCGAGAGGCCCTTCTGCCTTGCCCTCCTTCTTTCCAAATTAAAATCCCAATTTCCAATTACTCTAACTTTTAGCATACAAATCAGAAAAATGCCCACTATACCTCATTGGAAAGCTTATGAAAAGCTCTACAATTCTCAAGAAGACCAAAAAATTCAAATCCAACCTTAAGAGTCTCAAGTAATCCATCAAACCTTCTGCCTAATCAATTTCCCTCAACACTGGGCAGTACATTGACAATTGCATAATTCACTGATTCCTTAGTAATAAATTACCACAAAAATATGGTCAATAAGTTCACAATGTCCTCTACAACTTTCATGAACAACCCAAATCAAATTCTATTGCTAAGCCAGTCAATTAATTCATTCAATGTCACTGTCCCTGAAATCCTTCACTTTGGGCAGTAATCTTACAAGAAGCATAACTTCCAGTATATAAGTCAATAAAATCAGAACTTTATATCCTTGTAAAGATAACATCTCAAACTTCAATTTTCATGAAGCACTCAACATCCAATTCGATCTCTAACAATTTAAAAGTTGTTATGGAAGTTTCTGTTATGATCAGCCACTCATAACCTAATGTAGGGTCAGTTTTGAAAATCATAACTCCCAATTCTGACTTCTAAAATTACAAACCATATGTCATTTTCAAGGTAATCTTTCCTCTACAACTTTTCAGAAGCTCACTCACACCAATTCAGTCCACTTAAAATGTTAAAATTGCCTCCAATCAGTAAACTCACAAAATCACACTTAAACTAGGTTTCATCCAAAATGCTCAAAACCAGTCATTAGTAATCAATTCATATCTCCCAATACACAATTCGAAAATAGCAAGATTAGTAGCAATGGAAAGATAATCAAATATGCTACAACTTCCATGAAGACCATTCTCCCAAATTCCATCTCAATTAATTCATAAAAATCGGCAAAGTTCATATGTTGTGGTTTCGGTTACTGTTCACAGGCAATGGAACAGTAACTTTCCATTCAAAAATTCACCCTTCTATCATTGAAATTCAACAACACCTATTTCACACTAAATTGAAGCCAACAGTACAAAGTTTCAGTGGCCACTAACCTTACCTCATTTGCATTTCTACACAATAAGTTATGAATAAAACAGTAACATCAATTTCAACTCTAACTTTCCAGATTTAATATTAACCTTATCCTCCTCCATTCTATCACTTTAACTAAATTAAGATGCATTCCTTTACACCTCCAATTCAGCCACAAACACAACACAACATTTATTTGTATAATTAACAACCTTTGGCAGCAACCACAAATTTTTTGCCATTCATCTAACCTTTCTAAATTCAATCCAAAACCAAGCCAAAATCAATAAAACCCTACTCATTTATTTATTCATACACAAGCATATAATTAAACTCTTTCAAACTTACCCTTATCATCATGAAATAAATACACAAATGCTTCTCATGGATGTTTTAACTACCATAAGAATAAATATAAACATAAATACTCACCTTAAACAAGATACAAGCTCTACTTTCCTCAAATCTTCAAGTTCACAACAACTTCTTTTTTCAATCCTCATCCACGGTTATCTCCTCTAGACAAACATATCATCTTCTTCTCAAGAAGTTAGTAGAGACTTAGCTGAAACTAGTGGACAAGGAAACTTATATGGAAGGAGAAAAACCGTTGAAGGAGAAGACCACAAATGAAGGAGATGCATGTTTGGATAAGAGAAACCAACTTCCACTTTTGTTTATAGGAAGAGCCGTAAGTGACAGGAACTCAAGCATAATTGAGCTTTAAACAATAATTTGTTGACTTCAAATAAGAAGAATCTAGAGGTGATGTATATAAAGAGGAACACTTGGCTTTTAATGAGTGGAAAAGACAAAAAATGAATTAAACCCAATTAATTAAGCACTAATCACGTAAGCTCTAAACATGGCACTAACATAATTCCCACAATTATTTATTCACTAATCTCATGCCATTAGGCAATCCTTTTCGGTACAAAACCGCTCACTCAGTCGGTCAGTTGAAATTTTCCGGTCCGGGCACGAACCCCGAAAAATTTCAGAAAAATTCTCATAAATCCCTAAAAATATAAAATCATTTATGGTGCAGTCCAAACAATTTTCCAAACTCAATTATCCCATTAATTCCAATAAAATTGCTTTAGGCCCAATTACCGGGAATGTCATGAATGCATTTACCGTAATTTCATGTTCACAATTGATACTGTGTATCAATCCTATTATGCATGAACAGTACTAAATATTTCCTATTAGTCTCATCCTATACCAATTTTACTATTTTACCCTTCCAGGAGGGGGTGGGATGTTACAATACGTGCTTACCAAATATTCCATAATACAACATCGATAATAAAATCCGAATACACAATACACAATATCTGAAAACCTTCACTTTTTTCACCGATCTTCTTCTCATCACTGTGGATGGAATGAAGGGGTGAGCTTATAACTTCGTGGGTAACAGTTTATAACAAAATATAAGCAAAATCCTTGAAATTCTTTTTCTTTTATGGTCTTAGAAAGCATTTCTTTGAAATCAGAAAGCACATTTTCTAAAAGTTCCGTTCTTGTTGTAGTCAAATCACAATTGCAAAACGTATGATTTTTAGGCTTTCAGCCATAAACCCATAGGTTGCAAAACATGAATGCATCAACTTGACAGTTCATAAATGCAATGGAAAATCACATATGCAATGCACAACACATGGCTCGAGAGTTAAAATAATCTGACGGATAAACCAAAGTTTATATAAATAAACACAACGAGTCCGATTTGGATCTCGTGAGCCCTACATGAGCAGCCGGGAGAAGGCTATAATTTTCCATACGTCGGCGTGCGTGACTAACACAACGTTCTCTCTTGCCCACATAAAAGCACATAACAATTTGTGCTCAATCAATTTTCGAATGTTTCCATACTATCAAACTTTTCTATCTTTTCATTCATGCAAAATGCCATAACATATTTTAATGGCATAACATGAGCATAACTCACCAATTGCAATGCAATTTCAATGATCATAATAATTCAACAATTTAATCACGTATAGACCAAAAGCGAACAATGTATGCAAGTTATTTCTTTAAAACATAAACCAAATGTATGCAAATTCATAAAGTACATTTATTCAAAACATAATTTGCATGAATCTTGTATTTTCTAAAGAAACATTCAAAACATTTTCATAACTTATAAAAATAACGAATTTAACAATTTACGCGATTTCTTAAATCCCAACCACTGAAATGAATTTCAAAATCTTTCTTCATTTCTCAATTCATTTTAAAACTCGTATCCTTTTCCAAAATATTAGGAACAATAAAATTCAATACTTTCTAAATTTTAATCAATCGCAAATCATTTGAAAACCGAAATTGAACCTTTGTGTCATTTTCAAAACTTTAGAAATTTTCTTAATTTATCAAACATTTAAAACTTGTATAATTTCTTAAAACAATTTCTAAAACCATTTTAAAAGTAAGGAATCTAATCATACGAAGATCAAAGACTTCAAACATTTACATAACCAACATTTTAAACAATTTCAAAGCGCATTCGAAATCGTACTTTTCAACATTTTAATAAACCTTATTTTCTAAACAATTTCAAATGCATTTGAAATCACACTTTGTCAAACATTTTATAAACAAGTTCAGAAATCGTAACCTTTTCAAACACTTTTATAAACAATGTTGGAAATCATAAATTTTCAAATACTTTTATAAACATTAGATATTCGAATCGAAATCTTTCAACCACTTTTATAAACAACATTTTCTAAATAATTTTGAAAGTATTGAAATCGTAAATTTTTAAACATTTGCATAAACCATTTTCTAGACAATTTCAAAGCATTTTAGGAATCAAAAATTTCAAAATTTCCATAAACAATATTTTCTATACCCTTCCTAATTTATGCGAAATCAAAGTTTTCAAACCTTTACATAAAACCATATTTTACAAACACTCTTAAAACTAATCGAAAATCATAACTTTTCATACCTTTATCATATTCAAGCTCAATATCATTTATCGAATGCTCTTTTTGAATATCTGAAATGCCATGGAATCTTTTAAGGCATAACACAATGTATTTTGCAATTCGACAAAAGTTCATGTATTGAATCAATAATGATTTTCAAATCATTCATACAATGATGCAACATTTACGATGCAATTGAAATTAGAAAATCTCTTTGTTTAAAGAAGCGGTAGTGGCTTATAAATTCTATTATAAGCGGTACCCACCTCGAATCGATGCTAGAATCTTATTCCTCGCTCCAATTTGTCCATTGATTCCTTCTTTCTTCCAATTTAACTTCACCTAAAGCAATTTCACCCAAATTCAACATCATAAATAACTTAATCCTCAAATTGAACTTAGAAAACATAAATCCGTCATATATTCAAGCTTTCTAAATTACAAATTTCCAAAAGCCCCAAATTCCAACTTTGGACATAAACCCTAATTAATTTCCATCCAAAACTAAACCCATAATGTTAAGAAATCAACAAAATTAACTTCATACTCCACAAACCCATACCATTTTCCATATTTCTAAACCAGAAATTCATCAAAATTCACAGATCTCAAAATTTCGCATCTTACCTTCTCTCACACCATTTTCAGATTTTTGGGCTCCATAAGAAGCTTTCATCTTCTTCTTCACCTTTCCCTTTGAAAAGCACCAAAAACCCCTCAAGAAACTTGGAGAAAACTGAACCTTTGAAGCTCTCTTCTTCTTCTCATCGATTCTTCTCCACCGAAACAAGCTTTCTCTCTTCTCTCCTCTTATTTCTTTTAAGTCTTTTGGGCAATAATCGTCATTCTCCTCCAACCAACTACAGCCCCCTTGCTTTTATAGTGTCAGGTCAATTAATGAATAAGGAATGACCCATAAGCCCCTCCATTTAAGCCTATAAACTTAACCCTTTAAGTAAATTTCCAAAATTGCCCCTTCATTGGTCTTTAAAACTTACATCTTGTCTGATTATTTCGATCAGATAAATGAAGTCATTTGATACAACTTTCTTCTAAAGAAATGTTCCTCTATGTCTTACGAATCTATCGCTTCAAGAATCGGATCGATCGGAGCTCTATAGCTCAAGATATCTCCAAAATACTGAAGTTTGTTCTTCAAACCCGAGGCTGAACACTACACCTAACTTCCGACCCATATTTGGAAGTCTTAGAGGCTCCATTGTCGATCGGCTACTTCATAACTTTTGTAGCCTCATCTCTCTAGTTTAATTAGAAACAAGAATGAACTGAATCTGAGCTCTAGAGATCGAGATATCTCCAAAATACTGAACACTGCTCAGCCATTACAACACCGGGACTGAACACTATACTGAACTTCCGATCTATATTTGGAAGTCTTAGAGGCTACATTATAGCTCGGCTCCTTCATAACATTTGTAGCCCCATGTCTCTATTTTCATTAACAACAAGAAGCAACTCAATCAGAGCTCTAGCGAGCTCTAGCAACCTATAAAACTGAACACTGTTCAGCCATTACAACACCAGGACTGAACACTACACTGAACTTCCAACCAATATTTGGAAGTCTTATAGGCGACATTATCGATCGGCTCCTTCAGATGAATTGTAGATATATGTCTCTAATTTAATTTCCAAAAATAATCAACTCAATCCGAGCTCTAGTGATCGAGATATAGCCAAAATACTGAACATTTTTCAGTCCTTACAACACCAAGACTAAACACTACACTGAACTTCCGACCTATATTTGAAAGTCTTAGAGGCTAGATTATAGTTCGACTCCTTCATAAAATTTGTAGCCTCACCTCTCTAGTTTAAGTTCCAACAAGAATCATATTGATCGGATGTCAGACGAAGAAGTTATGCTCAAAAGAGTGAAGGGAGGTCAGAGCTCGGCCAGAAAAATCAAAGCTCGGCCAGAACGAAGATCGGTCGGCCATCAGAGGTCGGTCGGTCAACAGAGGTCGGCTCGGCCAACAGAGATCGGTCGGTCATCCGAGGTCGGTCGGCCATCAGAGGTCGGCTCGGCCATCAGAGGTCGGTCGGCCAACAGAGGTCGGCTCGGCCATCAGAGGTCGGTCGGCAACCAGAGGTCGGTCGGCACCCAATCCGACCTTCAAACTTCAAACCCTCATAACTTTTGACTCCGAGCTCCAAATTAGACACGGTTTGTTTCTTTGGAAAGATAAAAAACAGATCTACAATTTTCAAGAAGGACTCACAAGAAAACTCGAACTCTAAAGGGATCAAAAGTTTACACAAAGATGACTGATCGATAATTTCTCAACAGTAAAAAACTTGCAAACATCATAACTTTTGATCCGAACTCCAAATTTGACAAACTTGGTGTCTATGGAAAGGTAAAGAACCCTCTACAACTTTCATGAAGGCCTTAAGAATCAGATCGAACTCTAAATGGGTCAAAAACTCCACACAAAGCTGACTGGTCGGTCAGCTTCACATTAAACAGCATCAAAACTTCTAAAAATCATAACTTTCTACTCCCTTGTCCAATATTTTCGTGCTTTATATCAATGGAAAGATAAAAACATAATCTACCATTTTCATTAGACCACTTTGCCTAAATCCTTCTAAATCAATACATATTTGCCATAGAAGTCTCTAAGCACCATTCCAACACATAAACTTCTCATATCAACACATCAACTTCACATATTCACCCACTACCGCAAACTCTTCAACTAATTCATCTCAAACACAATTCAACTCTCCAATAAACTATTCCAAAGTCATTTCCCCATATCAAACTCAACAGCAAAGGATATGCGCATATACATTTCTCTTTCACAAAAGTCATACACAATCTTACTCTTAATAACATTTTTCAAATCAAGTAAAATACACTTAACTTTCAAAGATCATAACTTTCAATTCGATATCGAAAAATAACATACTTTATGGCTACTGAAAAGCTCTCAACATAATCTACAAATTTCATATAGATCATTTTCTCAAAATCTGCCTAAATCAAAAGTCAACTCTTTACTCCAAAAAGTCAAACTTTTCAAATTTTCTTCAAAACATAACACTTTCACCAATCATTTCTTGCTTTTCAACTCCCATTTCAATCAACTAATTCATTTTAACTATCATAACTCATACAACTCTACTCAAATTTCAAAGTCATCAAAACCAATCACTTCATTTCTCATCAATCTCCTTTAAATACAATAACATCTACAACACAATACCTATACAAACACACTCATTAAATTCCATTTTAATAATTCTAATTTCCATCAAAAGATCGGGGTCCAACACTGTTAACAGCTTGTCCCTATATAGAAAACAATCATGTAACAACCTTGGCAGTGAATGAACAATATTTATTTCTGCCTATTTGTTTTTCCTCTGTTTTATCTCATTTCACAGGCGACTCCTACCATATTAAACCTTAGTGTAGTCATTCACCCTCCTCTGGACCAATAAAAAAATCCTCGCCCTCCCCCTGCTGCCCCTCCCTACATTCTTTTGCAGACCTAGATGCTCCACCCAGACGTCTTACACCATTACCAAAGGGCAGGGAGGTGCACAATAATGGTGGGTCTACTGTCTTCAACTGTGGGTCACCAGTCTCCCCCTTGTCTTGATAAAAAGGGTCACTAGATGGGGGTAAATCCAAAACATTACCTCCCAACGTACTGGGTGTTTCTCTTTCATCACCCCATTTCAGAGGATCATAGAAGGCTTCATCTTTCCAAAAAGTCACATATGTGGAAACAAGGAATCGACGCTCCTGAGGGTAATAACACTTATACCCCTTCTAGACACCCGAATAGCCTACAAACACACACTTTAGAGATTAAGGATCTAATTTACTCACCATGGGACGATAATCACACAAAAAACAGGTAATCCAAACACCTTAGGAGGGACAATGAACTAAGTCTTCCCCTTAAGCAACTTCATTGTTTTCTTGTATGAATGTGCGTAAAGGGGCATTCTATTGATTAAATTTGCAGCTACAAGAACTGCTTCTCCCCAAAAATTTTGGGACCTTCATCGTAAAGAGTAAGGATCATGTCATCTCTAAAGGGTGGTGATTCTTATGTTCTGTGACTCCATTTTGTGCAAGTGTATCAACGCATGTGGTTTGATGAATTATTCCTTGTTCAGTCAAGTAACTAGAGAAGTCCTTTCGAGTGTACTCTATTCCATTATCTTACCAAAGCACTGTGATTGTAACCCTAAATTGAGTTTTCACCATCCTATGAAACTTCTTAAAACAATCAAAAATCCCTTCCTTCCTATGAAGAGATACACGAAAGTACATTTACTAAAACAATCAATAAATGTAACAAACTATCGAAAACCACCAAATATAGCTATTTTACTTGGACCCCATACATCTAAATGAACCACATCAAACTGATGGGCACTTTTATTTCCAATTTTTGGATAATAATTCCCAAGTATGGTTATCAAACTCGCATTCATCACAAATTAGTTGCCTTTTATTACAAACATGAGCAAACTCAGGAAACATCCTACACAAACCTTGAAACGAAATATGACCTAATCTACGATGCTCCAATAAAAGACTGTGACCATCCTTTTCAATTCTCAAGGCCATCACCTCCTGTTTCCATTTGGTTCCTTCTTCTTTGTCCAGATAGTACGGTCCATTACACTTTTTACCAATCCCAATAGTTGCTTTGGAATTCAGCTCCTGAAGCAAACAATGAGTTGGCCAAAACATAGCACAATAATTTAGATCCTTGGATATAGTACTTGGATAGATAATAAGTTAATAGGAAAGGACTAGACATGAAGGACATTGGATAATTAGAGACAGTGTACATCAAACAATTCCTTTTCCTTTAATATAGGTATGTGAACCATTCACTATACGAACCAACTCAAAATGAGTACATGGATGGTAATCAAAACAAAAAAAACTTTGAACTCTCTAGTCATATGTTTGAAGGCTCTGGTATCAGCACATCAAGGGGCTTAATGGACATGGGCAACATTATAAACAATACCTGATTAAGCAAGGGCAGAAAAATTGGAGGGTTAATAAGCCAAATTGGTAGTGGTACTTCTACGTATTATGACTCGATTTTCACCCAATAGTTGATTTAAAGTCTCAACATTATCTGGAGAAAATAAATCTGATGTAACCTGAGGTACCTCTCTACCTCCTCAGAAATGTTGGTCTAGGCTGACACCTTGCCCCGACTGTGTCCACCACCCCGACCACCGCCACTTCCCCAAAGCTGTAACCACTACCACCTCGTCCAACACCCCCACGACCATCAATCTTTCTAGGTTGTGGGGGAAAGGGGCAGATGGATTTAATGTGCCTTACTTGTCCACACTGAAAACACGTTCTCGTGTCCACCTCCTTCTAGATGGTAGCTTACTGATTCAAAAAGGCTTGTGTGGAAGATACTCATCTTCTCGTCTCCTCATTAACTATAACTGAAATCACCTGGTTGAGTGAAGGGAGAGAATCTAGTGACAAAAGGTGAACTTGAATCGACTCAAACTCTAGATTAAGCCCATACAAAAAATCTTGAATTCGCTAAATATCTAATAACTGTTGATTTTCCTTCGCCCCATTTGGACATTTCAGATCGAATGAACAAAATTGTTCTCCCTTAGAAACCTAGTAAGTTCTGCCACATATTTTGTGACTGGCTACTCCCTTTGCTGCAATCGTCGGAGCTTACAATGAATCTCATATGCTTGTGCATGTTCACCCTGTTTCGAATACATGTCAATAACCGTATCCTAAATATTCTTTGTTGTTTTTAGAAACTGAACCATTTTCAAGACATTGGGAGCCATAGTGTTAAACCATAATTCCATAACCGTCAAATTTTCCATCTCCCACTGGTTAATCATGG
The DNA here is from genome assembly GCA_029891385.1 of Erythroxylum novogranatense. Taxonomy (NCBI): domain Eukaryota; kingdom Viridiplantae; phylum Streptophyta; class Magnoliopsida; order Malpighiales; family Erythroxylaceae; genus Erythroxylum; species Erythroxylum novogranatense. The sequence continues at coordinate 10,817,118 of CM057230.1, read as the reverse complement.
GACTACCCTCCGCTAGTTTTGGCATCTTTCTATCAACATAACCTTCTAACCCTCAACATTCTCATGACTCAGGTTACCTTGGCTTTAGTTGTTTTGTGTTGCTCGTATTGGTGCCAATTTAGTCTCTGCTAGTTAACTAATCAGCTTCTCCAATATATCCATCGTGAGAGGTGTCTCTTCAGGCATGACTTGATCAATATGACGCGAGGGAGTTACCCACTATGCAAGGTTTACTCAATATCCCATAAATATCCTTGAGGTAACTCGATAGAAGCAAACTCCTTAAACATAATAGAAATTATTGGGCCTTAATCAGACACAGAGTTGGTTTGCTTTGATGAAGACCTTTTTGTATTGCTTTGTGATTAGGCAGGCTAGTTTGTCTTTTAGTAGTATGTTAGAATTTACAATGGGCCTACAGGCCCATACTAGAAGGAAAGTTAGACCATATACAAGTCTAGCTTTTTGAAAAAGCTCTTCTCAGAAAAGCTCTACTGACAAAAGCTCTACTAATAAAAGCTCATCCAAACAGGCACTAAGTAAGGTTCCATCCTAAAACCAATTGGTGATAGGTGGAGTAGCCCACTAAACTTATATGTTAGTCTTTTTTCCTCTCTTTTTTCAATGTGGGACAAACTCCCACTTTATATTTCAACACACCCCCCTCACGTGTGGGTCAACACGTGACATAATCTATCATTTCGAGGGGTTAACGACTAACTTAAGAGTAACCTGCTCTGATACCATGTTAGAATTTATAATGGACCTATAGGTCCACACAAAAAAGAAAGTTAGACCACATACAAGTCTAAGTGAGGTTCCATCCTAAAACTAAAGTAAAAATCAATAGAATGATTGTGGGAATTTTCTGTATATTTCATTCCTCTGATGCAAAGCCATATATACACGGTAGAAACCAAAAATCTCTCCTAAACGGTAGCACCTAATCTCCTAATAAAAAGAAAAACAAATATTTACATTAACTACAATATATATCTACAAAATAATTCCTAATACCCCCCCTCAAGTTGGTACATAAAGATCTCGAATGCCCAACTTGCAAAGGAGAGAACGGAACGATGCCTGACCAAGGGCCTTTGTAAATATATCCACAAGCTGAGATGTTGTTGGAACATAGGTAGGACTCACATTATCGTTGAGAATTTCATCTCGAACGAAATGACATTCTACCTCGATATGTTTGGTGCACTCATGAAAGACCGGATTGTGAGAGATATGGAGAGCAGCTTGACTATCACAAGCAAGCATCATTGAGTGCGGATGAGATACTCCAAGACTAGCTAACAATCCCTTCAGCCATTTAAGCTCACATGTGGTCACTGCCATTGATCTATATTCCGCTTCGGCAGAGGATCAAGAAACCGTATGTTGCTTCTTTGTCTTCCAAGATATCGGAGAAGTGCCCAAGAAAATCAACCATACTGTGAGTGATCTTCTTGTCAACGGACATCCAGCCCAGTCTGCATCGCACCAACCGTGTAACCGCATATCACTCTTGCTGCTCAAAAATATCCCTTGACCCGGATTCCCTTTCAAGAATCGAACAACTCGAAGCGCTGCATTCCAATGATCAATGCGTGGTTGATGCATAAATTGAGATAAAACATGAACACTATATGCAAGCTCCATTCTAGTAAAGCATAGATAAATCAACCGTCCAACCAAACGACGATATTGTTCCGGATCATTTAGAAGAGATCTTGTAGCTAGGGCCAACTTATGATTCTGCTTAATAGGAATACTCGCTGGTTTGGCCCCTAAAAGTCCAACTTCCGAGATGATGTCAAGTATGTATTTGCATAGATTCAAAAAAATTCCCTCTTGAGAACGCGCAACTTCCACGCCAAAAAAATATTTTAAAGGTCTCAAATCCTTCATATGGAAATGATCACTGAGATAGGATTTAAATAACTCAATGGCTTTATGATCATTACCTGAGATAATCAAATCATCAACATAAATAAGAACATTGACTTAGGATGCATCTCGTCGCAAGGTACAAAGAGAGTAATCTGAATGTGATTGTTTGAATCCATAATCTTTCAAGGCTGTCGAAAGCTTGACAAACCAACATCTTGGCGCTTGCCTGAGCCCATAAAGAGATTTTTGAAGCCTACACACTTTTCCCGGTTGTGTTACCCAAAAGCCAGGTGGTATCTTCATATAAACTTCCTCATGAAGATCCCCATGTAAAAAGGCATTGTGAACATCCATTTGATGCAATTCCCATTGTTTGGCTGCTACAATAGCAAGAAATACTCAAACAGTAACCATCTTAGCAACCGGCGCAAATGTGTCAGTGTAGTCGATCCTAGCAACTTGATGATTACCATAGATCACAAGACGAGCTTTGAGCCGTTTGATGGTGCCATCTGAGTGATGTTTTATTTTATATACCCATTTGCATCTGAGAGCCTTTTTACCTTTCGGAAGATCGTCTATCACCCAAGTTCCATTCTTTTCTAAAGCCTCGATTTCACTAGACATGGCATCACGCCATTCTTTGCTTCTAGCAGCTTCTGAGTAAGACATCTGTTCTCATTCTGCGGTAATAGCTGCAAGAAAGTTCCGATGTTGCGCAGAGAAATTATCACATTTCACATAATGTGCTATAGGATAGGGCTTACCTTGGGGATGTCGTGGAGTGGAGAATTTCAAGGATGGACTCTTTCGTTGTATGGTGTGCGTGACATACTCCCACAACCAAACTGAGGGCTGCTTCACACGCCTTCCACGTCCTAACTCTTCCCCATCATTTCGATCATCAATTTCACTATTTTCATTGTCATTTTCAGCCCGCTGCTCATCCATGTTAGTAGCTTGCCGTCATTCAAAACCATTTCCTCATTCCATGCCTCGTCGAATCCTTCACTTTGAGAAAGTGTAGTTGTGTCAACTATGGACTGTTTTTCAAGAGCTGTAGCAAAAGGAAATTGATCTTCAAAGAAAACAACATCTCTAGAGATAAAAAAATTCCATGTTTTCCAAGTCGTACAAACACCAACCCTTCTTCCCATAAGGATAACCCATGAACACACACTTTCGACTCCGACTGGCAAACCTATCCCTTTTCTTACAATGAGCATAACATAATGACCCAAATATTCTTAGATGACCAAAATCTGGTTGTTGACCATAGAGAACCTCATATGGAGTTTTTCCAATTAAACATGAACACGGAGTTTGATTAATTAAGTAACCAGCAGTCAAAATGCACTTACCCCAGAACCTGATGGGAAGCGATCCTTGAAATCTAAGAGCACGCGCAATATTTAAGATATGCCTATGCTTCCTTTTGACTCTCCCATTTTGTTGTGGAGTACCGGTACATGAAGATTAGAAAATAATACCATGCTCCAGAAAATAATTGTTCATGCAAGTAAATTCTTTCCCATTGTCATTTCGAACCATCTTTACTTGTTTATTAAATTGTCGATTGATCATAGAGAAGAAATTTTTGAATATAGAAGGCACTTCGAATTTGTTATTGATCAAGACAATCCACACACTCCTTGAAAAATCATCAACTAATGTCAAAAAAATACGATGCACCACAAGTAGACAAAGTGTTATACGGACCCCATAAATCACAATGTATCAACTTAAAAATATCAACTGCACGATGTTCACTTAAAGGAAATACTTCTCTAGTTTGTTTTGCTCGAAGGCACACATCACAACACTTATTAAAACTCTCATTCCTACTACCTCTATCTACCTTCGGAACAAGTTTAGTCATTTGCATAGATGGATGTCCTAACCGCTTGTGCCATATTTCTAACGAGTTGCCGGCACACACTCTCATTGCCTTAATCCTTGGAATTTCCCGAAAGTAATAGAGTCCGCCCCTTTGTTCACCCACTCCAATCAGCATCCTCGAGGTACGGTCCTGTATAACACATAACTTTTTGGTGAACTGAATAAAATAAGCATCATGATCCATAAGTTGTGACACAGAGATTACATTGCATGTCAAATTAGGCACAAAGAGAACATTTTGCAACAATAAAACTCCTCCAAAAGCAACAGATCCTTCCATAGTAGCCATAGATTGACTCCCATCTGGTAACCCAACAGGACAACTAGAAATTTCATGAATGTCAAGTAAAATTTTCATATTACCCATCATATGATTAGACGCTCCTGTGTCAATAATCTAAGACAATTGCTTACCCGTCATCTTCTCAGTTGAAGTTGGTTTCATACCCTTTAATGCTTAGAGCAAGACTTGCCACTGTTCATTGCTAAGCCCAGGCAAATTAGTTGTTTTTGTTTCATCAGTGCTAATAGATTGAAACATTGCTTCCCAGTGAGGTGCAGACGAAGATTAGCTCGCTGCCCTCCTCGTCCTCGGCCACCTGATTGACGCTGACCTGATTTCTTGCCACAACCTCCACCTTTCACAGTTCCTCGAGGTCGATCTCCCCACCATTCAGGGTACCCAATAATAGCAAAACAATTATCATAATCATGTCCAGATTGTTTGCAATGGGAATAAACCCCCCCCCCTTTCTCCCTACTTTCTCCACGGCCTCGACTTTGTACCGCCATAGCCATCACATCAGGACGATCTTCCATTTCACAAGATATGGTCTTCACTCGTTCTTCTTGAATAACCATTGCGTAGGCCTTGTTCAAGTATGGAAATGGATCGTTAGCCAAGATGTTGGATCTAACCGTGTTGTATATCCCATCCAATCCCATCAGAAAATGATGAACCTTTTCTTCTTCTCGTCGTTTTTCCAACTCAGTAGAAAGTTGACAAGTGCAGTTCCCACATCTACAAGTCGGCAACTGGTCAAAATTTGCCAATTTATCCCATATCATTTTCAATTTTCCAAAATAATTGACAATTGTCAATCCTTTCTATTTGCAATATGCAAGATCAGATCGAAGTTGTTGAATTCTTGGACCATTGACCATTGAAAATCTCTCTCGGATATCATCCCACAAATCCTTTGCCACCTCAACATGTGATATGGTGGATCGGAGAGTTGGTTCAATGGTATTGCGGATCCACGAAACTAACAGCGAGTTAATGGTCCACCAATCTTCAATGTCGATTGACGTATCACTGGGTTTTTTAATCGATCTGTCAATAAATTTGAACTTCTTCCTGGCACGTAACGCCGTTCGGAAAGAGCGAGCCCATTCTTCATAGTTTTCTCCCTTCAATTGCACTTAAGTGATTGTAATTCCAGGATTATCAAGTGTAACATCCCGTTACTGTTAGCAAGGGCATTATGGTCATATTGGGTCAGACTGATAGGTTTCATTGCATTCACTGATTGAGCATGTTACTGGCCTCTAATTATAGAGGAACAGGTTTCGTGCATATGCATTTATTCATAGGTACATGCATTCATGATTTTCCGGCATTTTAATTGTGAGTAGGAATTTATCGGATTATGGCTGAAACCGATCAAATGATGGATTATGATTGATTGAGAAATTTAGAGTAAGTGGGCTTGAATGACTGATTTAGAATAGTCCAAGAGTGATTGGCTATTGATAGTGGTTTATAGGAAATTTTCGGGAAATTCGGGAGAAAATGCCTGGACCGAAAATTTTGGAGTGACAGACCGATTGACTGTATAGTACTAAAAGAATTGTCCAATGGCAATGGGAAAAATTAGATTTATACTGTTAGGAGATAAAAATGTTGAGCCATTGAAATTTAGAGACTGAAATTTGAACTGATTTGGAGACTTATGTCTATAAATAGCTAGGTTTGAAATTTAGGGACTTTACCCTAAAGCATTACCGTTTCTTCTCTTCCTCTTCTCCACGGTGATCTTCGATTCCTCCCATCGGTGAGGTTCTTCGATTTTCCTTGTGGTTTTCTCTTCATTATGCAAAGCTAACTGGTTTATTGTGATTGATGAAGGTTGAGAAGGATTGAGAGTGGGTTATCGTTGAGTTTGAAAGATTTTAGGGTTTACGGAGATTGAGGGATTTGAGGAACTTGATCTTCGATTGGTAAGTATTTATGGCTTTAATGTTGTTATTACTGGTTGTTTGAGCATTTATGGCATTTATTGGGTTAGATTGAGTAGTTAAGGTGTTAAATGTTGAGCTTAAAGAGCATTAATGGCGGAAATCGATCGGAGAAGACGATCGGGCCTTCGTACGTCGCGATGAGCGCGCAAAGGCGTGAGGCTTCGTCGCGATGAATAATTAATTTATTCGACGCGACGAGCTCGGCTGGACGTCGCGACGAGCATGAGTTTATTCGTCGATTCGAGCGGTCTCCACGTCGCGTCGAGTGAACGTAGGTCACGACGAGGGATGAAATTCTGATTGGATGATTTTTAGTTTATTGGGTGTAACTTATGGTATAGACCTCTGATTGAGGTGATTCCTGATTCATTATGAACTAGAGAAAGAGGTCTACAATTGAGGATAATTATGGAAGTTAAAATTTAATTTAAATGGTAATGATTCATAGAGAATAAGGTCAATTTTGGTTCATAGTGTGACCTAAATATTGAATTGAGACAATTGAAATTTTCATTGGGATTTTCAATAGAGGTTTTGACCCAATGGTTATGGAATTGCTATAGGGAGTATGAATTGAGGAAATTGAACTGAATTTTAGGATTGGATCAATTATTGTCGATCCGAGAGTTAGAATGGGACATAAAAGTTCAAAATTGGGTGTTAGCACCGGAAAATCGTGAACATGCATTATGCATAATTCCACTGAGACATATGCATTATTGAATCGCCTTATTGAGCATCTAATAATGGGATTTGTATTTTTTGTTATAGGCGTCGTTAGATCGTCATTCCACGGACATTCTTTGGAACTTCGAGCAAAGAGCTCGGAAGTAACAAGTGAGTAACCTAGTTGGTTTCTCAAATTTCTGACTGTCTAATTGCTCAATGTGAATTACTTGTCAATGTGAAATTGCATGATTACTGAAATATACATGATCGAATGGCATGCTTCTACTGTATTGGATTGGACTACTGTATGCTGAAATATACATGATCGAATGGCATGCTTCTACTGTATTGGATTGGACTACTATATGCTGAAATATACATGATCGAATGGCATGCTTCTACTGTATTGGATTGGACTACTATATGCTGAAATATACATGATCGAATGGCATGCTTCTACTGTATTGGATTGAACTACTGTATGATACTGAGAAATGCAATACTGGGCTTCTATAGCCATACATCAATTCTTCGAACATCAGATTGCATGCATAAATGCATGATCGATAATGGATATGTGACCCAAGTGCTATTATCTTGAAAAGAGCCTCGAGCTCGAACATCGATCGACCGCCTCGAGCCCGAGGGAGAAAATCCTGACGCGCCCCCATCTGAATCTTGGTGAGCACTTGGGCACAACATGAATAAGCTGGAAAAGAGTCTCATATGCATTGTATACACATGGTGATTGAATTGCAAACTTCTTCAATTATGTGATGAAATGAGAGATTGCAAATTGTTACATACTCATCGTAAATGCTGTTGCATATCTGTGAATTGTGATATGATCCGTAAATTGTTATATGTTATTGTAAATTGTTATTTGATACCGCAAACTGTTATAGACTACTGTAAATTGTTATATAATACGGTTAATTGAATATTACTGTGCCATGCTGTACACAATCTGCGTAATGCATGATTTGAGTGAACTATCGATTATGGTTTCTCACTGAGTTCGCAAACTCACCCAAAATTGCATCTAATTTTTCAGGATCGATAGAGTAGACCCCTAGCTCCAGAGATAGTCTTTTCCTGCCGTGCGAGCGTGCTGGCAAGAGAAGTGATGGCACACAGGTCGGTCAGCTGGGTTGGACTTTTGAGGATGACTTAGGATAGATGCTTGTATCAGTTTCCTTTTTGGTTTTGTTTAGAGAACTGATAGACTTGTCTATTCTGTTACTGGATGACTGTATTAAGATTCTTTTGGATTTTAAAATTTACTAATTTCCGATATATTATGGTTTTAATTATTGCGATGCCATGTGGAATATTAGTGGGAAATGTTCTGGTAGTGCACCTTTATCATGGGATACGTGTCGGAGCGACCTCCGGGCGTCCCGATGTGTACCTTACGGTGAGGGGGCGCTACATCAAGTGAGGTAATATCATATGGAGAAATCGTTTTCCGTGCAACAGTCCCTTCACCGGATTGATCACCGAAACCACCTTTTCCAGTCATTTGCAGATCTTACAAGTTCAAAACTAGCTCTAATACCATGTAAAAATCAATAGAATGGTTGTAGGAATTTTCTGTATATTTCATTCCTCTGATGCAAAGCCATATATACACGTTAGAAACCAAAAATCTCTTCTAAACGGTAGCACCTAATCTCCTAATAAAAAGGAAAACAGATATTTACATTAACTACAATATATATATACAAAATAATTCCTAATATATTACTCTGACCAATGTGGAGATCACTATGGCAAGAAATAGAGATAGCGAGTAGAAAGAGAAAAGGAACTTGTGGACGCCAGAAGGATGACGCAATCAACATATAGGTCAGCCTAAAGATGGCGGCTAGATTTTTTTTTGGTGAAAGGCTCTAATACCAAGTTGAAAGAGATAAAACCCCTTTTCTAAAACATTATATGATTGAAAAAAGAGTACACACACACATAGTTCTAGACCAAAAAAAGAAAAGAAAATAAATAAGTATTACATCATAATTTTCGTGATAATGACAAAACATTACTTTCTATCAACTCCCTCTTACATGTGAGTCCCTTTTTACTTAGGCAATCTGGAGGGTTACATAAACAATCCTCATCAGGGCTAGACTTCTGATTGAGGTCAAATAGACCCACACTTCATACAGACTTCAAATCCTTCTCCAGTTCCTTAAATGATAGGCCCCCTTTAGGGCAAGTAGTAGGCCAAAATCTTCATTGGCTTTGATATCGTGTTAAATTTGCAGTAGACCTATGAGCCCATACAAGGAGAAAAGTTAGACTACACACAAGCCTAGGTGGGGTTTTATCCTAAAACCAATTAGCAATAGGTGGAGTAACTCACTAGGCTTATATATTAGTCTTCTTTCCTTTATGTCTTCAATATGGGACACTTATATGTGAGTATTATCAACACTTCCCGACAGTATGTCATACACTAGCAAGTGGAAAAGAGAGTCTTTATGGGACTCCACTGATGCCTGCGCCTGGAATGGAAGGAGGACTTGCTACCATTACATCTCCTTTATGTTTACTGGCACTTTTCGTCACCATCGCTTGAGAAAGTGAAAACATATTGCTGCCATTGTCAAGTTTACACTGCACTGCGTCAGGTTATGTTGTGAGAATTGTTACGGATTTCGTACCGTACAGGCCAGTACCGACCAAAAAATGGTACCGGTATGGGCATAGAAGGTATCGGTGATAAATACCGGTCGGTATCGCCCGAATCGGTACTGCCAATACCGAAACTTTCTGGGCCATTCCGTAAAAAAAGCAAACTCCTAGGGACCATTTTGATAAAAAAAAAACAAAATTTAACCCAAAATAATCTACCCCCCCACTCCGAACTCTCCCTCTCATCTCTCTTCGTCTTCTCTCCCTCCCGACTGTAGTGCCGCTGCCTCTGACCTGCCTCGCCGCTAGTCACCGACACCGTCGCTACCTCATCCTTCTCCACCTCCTCCTCTTCTCCTCTGTCTTGGAGTCGTGCTCGCCTCGCCGTCTTCAACCTTCGTCCATGCCTTCGGAGGACGTTGCCGTCTGGTGAGGTCCACCGTCCAGCATCCACCACACACCCCATCGTGACCAACAGCCTGCTCCTCCCGACCTTCTCCTTTGTCCTCCTTGCGACATCGACCCGACCATGACCCGACTCGACCCAGATTGGTGAAGACAGATTGTTTTGGCATTTTGATTTTTGTTTCATTTTTCATGGGATTTTGAAATTTATTGCTTCTGTGATTGTGATGGTTGTTGGATGATGGTGGATTTGGGGTTAAAAATTGGTGTTGTTGTGTTGGATTTGGGAAAATTTTTGAAGTTGATTTCGGTTGAAGTTGAAGTGAAGTTGTGTGAATGTTGAAGAGAAGTTGATTTCGGTTGAAGTGAAGTTGGCATTTTGCATTTTGGCATTTTGCATTTTGGAAGTGGATTGATCTGATTGGAAATTAAATTTGAAATGGTGATTGTGATTGTGATTTAGTAGATTTTAAGGTATTAATATTGAATTGTTGAATTATTGATGAATGAGATTGAATTTGAGTTTGTACAATTAAATTTGAGATTGAGTTTGATAATCAAAATTAAATCAACATTTAAACCTAATTGTAAATTTGATAATCAAATGTGAAATTAATAATTAAATTTAAAATTGTAAAATTGATAATCAAAATTAGTAAAGTTGAAAAGCTTAAATCATTAATTGACACTTTCTTAATATTTGTTAAATGGTAATTCATTTTAATATTTGGGTATTGAATTTTGGTAAATAATTAGTTAAGTATAAAATTATGGAATTAGAAATTAATAATAATTTGATTGTAGTTAATGATAGTATTTGCTTATTTAAGTATTAGTTTTAGCTAGGTAAATAATTAATTTACTATAAAAGTTAAAAGATGATGAACTTTAATGGAATTGTAATATATATGTGTAGGGAATCATAAATATTTAAAATTGGAAATGTTATCAAATTGTGATTTGTAAATATGTTGTATACTTGTAGATTCCAATTTATATTTATAGTTATTAATGTCGATTAAAATTATAAAACCTTTATATGTATTTAAGAATAAAATATAAAATGGTGTATATAATATTATGGTTTGTTAGAAATAAAATTATGAATGTTTTGTGTTAATTAGGATTGGAAATTGTTAGAAATGGAATGTAATGAAAATAGAATTATGATTTTTGTGTAATTATTAGGATTGGAAAATGTTGGAAATGGAATGAAATGGAAATGGAATTATGATTGTTTTGTAATTGTTAGGATTGGAAATTGTTGGAAATGGAATGGAATGGAAATGAAATTATGATTGTTTTGTAATTGTTAGGATTGGAAATTGTTGCAAATGGAATGGAATGGAAATGAAATTATGATTGTTTTGTAATTGTTAGGATTAGAAATTGTTGCAAATGGTATGAAATAGAAATGAAATTATGATTGTTTTGTAATTGTTAGGATTGGAAATTGTTGGAAATGGAATTATGATTGTTGTGTAATTATTAGGATTGGAAATTGTTGGAAATGGAATGAAATAGAAATGGAATTATGATTGTTTTGTAATTGTTAGGATTGGAAATTGTTGGAAATGGAATGGAATGGAAATGAAATTATGATTGTTTTGAAATTGTTAGGATTGGAAATTGTTGGAAATGGAATGGAATGGAAACGAAATTATGATTGTTTTGTAATTGTTAGGATTGAAAATTGTTGGAAATGGAATATAATGGAAATAGAATTATGATTGTTGTGTAATTGACTAATTGTTAGGATTGGAAATTGTTGGAAATGGTATGTAATGGAAATAAAATTATGATTGTTGTGTAATTGTTAGGATTGGAAATTGTTGGAAATAGAATGTAATGGAAATGAAATTATGATTGTTGTGTAATTGTTATGATTGGAAATTGTTGGAAATGGAATGGAATGGAAATAAAATTATGATTCTTGTGTAATTGACTAATTGTTAGGATTGCAAATTGTTGGAAATGAAATTATGATTGTTTGGTAATTGTTATGATTGGAAATTGTTGGAAATGGTATTAAATAGAAATAGAATTATGATTGTTTTGTAATTGTTAGGATTGAAAATTGTTGGAAATGGAATGGAAATGAAATTATGATCGTTATGTAATTGTTATGATTGAAAATTGTTAAAAATGAAATGGAATGGAAATAAAATTATGATTGTTTTGTGTTACTTATTATATATGTTGAATGTTTTGAATTGTTAGCTTTGTGCATATTGTCATTGTGTACTGAAATTATGTGTTATTTATTTTTTTGTACAGATAATTAGAAAGAAGTTCAAATACTCCCGATCAACCTAGTTCAGGAAGATCTGATGATCCGACTTGGGCTCTTATTTAGTGCGATTCCCGTTCAAAAGAATCATACCATTTGCTTGTTTTGTAATAAGCATTTGAAAGGTGGAGGAATTACCTGATTGAAAAAGCATCTAGCTGGGGTTAAAGGAGATGTGGAAGCATCTAAAAAAGTAAGTCATGATGTGAAGTGGAAGATGAAAACATTGCTTGATGAACATCAATTTGAGAAAGATATAAGGGAAAGAATGAATTTTGAAATTGGTAGTGGAAGTTCGTTTTCTGGTTTTCGTGGTGATTATGGAAATGTTGAAGGTGGAAGTGGTAATGGTATTGGTACTGGTACTGGTACTGGTAGTGTTCCATCTCAGCCTCAAGATCTTGAAGAATCTAATGTGAGGAAGAGAAGAAGGCAGGTGTCTGGTTTCTTTGCACCACGAATAACTCATGGAGCCCAACCTTCAATTCGTAGTGCAATGCAGACAAGAGATGCGGCTCACAATGTGGATATGGTAGTAGCTAAATGGTGGTATAATACAGGTTCGTCATTTAATGCTTCTCAATCATATTATTATCAACCAACGATAGATGCCATAGCCTCTTATGGTCCAGGATACAAAGGGCCATCGATTGATGACTTAAGAGGTAAACTTTTAAGTTGTGCTATTTCTGAATTGAGAACTTATTTGGTTGAAAGAAGAGTGAGTTGGGATATTTATGGATGCTCAATTATGTGTGATGGTTGGAAAAATAGAAGACAAGAGCCTATTATAAATTTTTTTGTTTATTCTTCAAATGTCTCTATGTTTTTAAAATCTCTGATGCATCTGGTCTGATTAGAAATGTTGATACTTTGTTTGGGATATTTGATGAAGTTGTGAATGAAGTAAGGGTGGAAAACATTGTTCAGTTTATTACTGACAATGATTCCGCTTTATAATGATGTAGGAAAAGGATTCTGAGTACTTATAATTCATTTTTTTGGATTCCTTGTGTTGCACATTGCGTTGACTTAATGCTGGAGAATATAGAAGATCCTAGGTATTTTCCTGTTATTGATGAGACCATGAAGAAGGCAAAAAAGGTGACAAAATTTATTTATAATCGTACATGGGTTTTGAATTTGATGAGAAGGGAATTCACCAATGGTAGGAATTTGCGTCGCCCTATTGTGACAAGATTTACAACAAATTTCTTATCACTTTAGTCTTTTGTTTTGATGAAGAAGGAGTTTAGGCAAATGTTTACAAGTGATAAGTTGGTTGCATCTCAGCATGCTAGGTCTAATGCTGGAATGGAGGTTTGTAGTATTATACTGGAAGATAGGAAATTTTGGTTTCAATGTGACAAATTCATTTATTCATATATATTTTCATATCAATTGGATGAGTTTTGTCACTAAAATTAGTAGCTTTATTTCATTATTATTTGAATTCTTGTGCCTTACATTTAAATTGTGTTTATAGGGATAAAATTGTAGTATTTTGATTTAAGTGTGATAAATTGATTTTGGACAATTGATGCTACATTAATTGTATTTTTTTGTAGGTATTTTAGAAATTAAAGAATAAATAAATAAAAAAGAGTTAGCAAGTGGTGATATAAGGCATTAGATTAGTTGGAGAATGGACCAAAAAGAAAAGACAATTTTGTAATAGGACATTGAAGAGGAGAAAACACGACAAAGAAAGAGAGGTTGGCATGAGGAATATTTATAAGGAATGGAACAAAAGGTAGTGTGCTTATAGAAGGTATGGGGCGTGGACCAAGAGGAATATGATGTGTGATGGTGTTGTGATGTGTCGTGTGAAAGAGCATGAGTGGTGTGTTGGCTTGGAAAAAATAAAGAGAGGAGCGTGAGTGTTAGTGTGTGAGTGACTTAAAATATCTGAAGAAAAACAGGCAAGAGTGAGTGTGTGTTGTTGTGTGTGAGGTGGGTTGTGTGGCTTGAAGTAGCTTATGACATTGGAGCTATGAGTGTGAAGTAAGGAGAAAAACGCTGGTGTGTTGTAAGAGTGGTGAGAAGAATGCGAGATTAGAGGGCTGCGTGAGTTGTTGTCTTGAAGAGAGGGACGTGAGTCTTGGCTTGGGCGTTGGTGAGTGGAGTGGTGTCGATTTGTTGTGCGTGTGTGGTATGTGTGAGGAGTATCTGCTGTGTATGTGAGAGTGTGACTTATGTGTGTGAGTGTGTCTTTGTCTAGTGTGTAAAGGAGAAGCAAAATAAAAAGTGTGTCATGGGAGTGACTTGCGTGATTGTGTTATGTGAGCAAGTGGTGTAAAAGTGTGTGAAGTGTCTTTGCGTGAGTTGGCTGAAGAAAATAAAAATGAAGCAAGAGAGGTGGTGTTAAAAGGCGTAAGCGTGAGAGCGGTTGGGCAGCAGGTGTTGTGTGAGGAGTGTGTGTTGCGTTGGAGCTAGTTGTGCAAGAGGAGCAGGTCTAAACGCTATTGTTATGGTGTGCGTGGTCAGAGAAGAAAATTTGAGGCAACAGTTGGGAAAAGAAGAAGAAGAAGAAAGCGTGCAGGTGGCGTTGTTGGAGGGTTTGGAGGCGATATGCGCTTTTGTGTGGGCATAGCTATAGTGTGGTTGTGTGTTTTGCGTTTTGGTTGGCTGAAGTGTGGAGCAGCAAAATCAAAAGGAAAAGCAGTGTAGAAGTGGGCGTGTGTGCTTGTCTTTGGTGTGTGAGTTGCTTGGAAATATCCACAAGCAAAAACAAAGGAGTTGGAGGGTGATTGTGGGTCTATGGAAAAACATTGAAGTGGTGGCTTGGTGCAGAAGGAAAATAAAACACAATAGTGTCGAAATCCAAACCATTATTCTAACATCCTATGGCTGACCGTCAGAGCTCAACGTCGACATACAGCTTCAATGAATTTTCTTGGCTAATTCATCTTAATCCTTCGGTTCAATGGCAAAGGCAGGAGCTTGGAGTTTTTATTAGGGGAGTTAAAACTGCATTTTTATTCTGTCCATTTAATTAATTAGTAATTCATAGATTTTACTATTTAATTATTTGGAGTTGTGTTTTGTGACTGAATTATTGTTTGGCGATTGATATTGTGTTGATTTCGGATTTAATTTCATTACTTTGTTTTAGGTCAAAACTTTATATTGAGATTTTAGCGAAATTGGTGATTATTCAAGGTGGCTTGAATTATTTGGATCATTTTATCTGTTGCTGGCATTAATTCTGTTTCTTATTTCTTGCGTAAAAGTCGAGCATTGGTGTTAGTACCCTTAGTTCTATTTTACTAGTCTGGTGGCAGTTAGTAAATTGGAATTTTTGGAAAATATTTTTGTAACAATTCGAGGTGGCTCGGTTGTTAGTTTAAAAGCTCGATTTTAATTCTTGGTTCAATTGTTTTTCTCCCACATCTTTTTGAGTGATGATTGCCTACGCTATTGAACTGGAGGATTGCTTTTATCATTGTTAATTACTTGCGTTTGTTTTCTTATTTAATTCACTTGTTGTCATTTCAAATTACTCATTTAAATTTTAAAATACCAAAAACAAGTCTTCAACGGTTATTTTCATTCGTTGCAAATTTTAGCGGTAAATTGTTAAAATCAACCTTATTTTATTATTTAGTTTGCATTGCATTTAGTTACTTAGGAAATTAATTTCACTTTTGGTTCCTCAACAGAATGACCCGAGGTTGCGCTATACGCAATCTATGGTTAAATTTTTGAAGTGACCCTAAGGCGACAATCGGACAAAAAGGCTATTTTAAGTGGCGTCGTTGCCAGGGAAACAAGAAATTGGTTCCTAACTGTCAAGTACCTTTTGACTGTTTTTATTTTTATTTTTATTTTTTTCTCAGCTAGATAAAAGTTTTTGGTTGCTTTTCTGTGCATATTGGTACAATTTTTGACATTCTTTGATTTCTTGTGCATATTACAGGTTTTTACACTCTTTCATACACTACAAAGTACATCGTCATCCATACTGACATTCACTTGTACTCATTAGATTATTATTTTTTTCTTCTTTCTTCATTTATTTATTTTATTTTATTTTATTTTTAGTTTTAGTTTTATTTTATTTTTAATTTTTTCTCCAATCTTTTTGTGTGAGTCAGCTTCGTGCCTTGTTCTTATTGTTATTGTTTTATGCCTAGGAGTGGTAGGGCTTTACCTTTAAATCCTTTAAATCTTAAGCTTGAGAGGTTAGTGAAAAAGATTATAAGAGAGAAGAGAATAAAGGGGGCAAGTCAATTTTTTTATTGAGGAGGAGCAATATTTCACAAGAGTTGAATTTATCATCTAGTGAACAAGAACCTAGTGAGAGAGCTACCTCTAGTGAACACTTATTTGCTAGTGATTTTGAATTGGAGCAAGATACCATGGATGCTGATAATAGTAACAATGGACATATTGGGCCTAATGGGGTTGTGAATCATCATGATGCACTTACTTGTTCATCCTCACCTCATTCTTCTGATTTTTGTGCATGTGAAGGTAATATATCATGTGTCTATTATTTAGAGATAGATAGTTGGCTTTCTACTCCGCAAAATTTTGATGCATCTTTTTGTTTTGATATTACTGTTGATTCTGCACTTAATAGCCTTGAGGAAGGTGTGTTTCTTGATTTTGCGGGAACCGATGAAAAGGAAGCTTTTATTCAAGCTACAAATATAGCTTCTTCTTCAAGTGGTGCTAGAGTATTAGAAGAGGATAGCAGTGATCCTACTACTATTCTAAACCCTTCTAATACTACTTTTACTTCTGATTTACTTTCTTCTTCGGCTGATCAGATGAACCTAATTATTTTGTTTCCAGGTCATCTGATTGTGGAACTGAGTCGGGAAGTGGAGGACATACACACCGCACAGAGCTTATATCTTCATCCCAAAGCCACATGGACGCACCACTCTCACTGAATATATTTGATATACCAAAGCTGGTTCCTTCTATTGCGCAACCCCCTAATTTAGAATTGAAACCCCTTCCCTCTAACTTGAAATATGTCTTTCTTGCTGCTGACTGCAAATTGCCTGTTATTATTTTCAGCTCTCTGAGTAGTTCTGAAGAAGAGAGACTAGTTTCTATGTTGAAAAGATATAGGAGGGCTATAGGTTGGTCTTTAGGGGACATACCTAGAATTGATCCCTTGGTTTAGACACACAAAATCCTTTTGGTTGATGGGTCCAAACCAGTTAGGCAGCCACCCCAGAGGTCAAATCCTCTTATTCATGATGTGGTTAAAAAGGAGGTGTCTAAGTTGTTGAGTGCAGGGATCGTATATGTCATATCAGACAGTGAGTGGGTGAGCTGGTACAAGTTGTCTTTAAAAAAGCGGTATCACGGTGGTGAGAAATGAGAGTGATGAACTCATTCCATCAAGAGTTCAAAATGCTTGGAGAATGTGCATTGACTATCGGAAGTTGAATGAAGCAACTAGGAAGGATCATTTTCCATTACCTTTTATTGATCAAATGTTGGAAAGAGTATCTGGGAAATCTCACTATTGTTTTTTGGATGGTTTTTCAGGTTACTTCAGTACCGACACACCAATGACCAAGACAAGACTACGTTTACCTGGCCTTTTGGTACCTACGCTTATCGAAGGATGCCATTTGGGTTATGTAACGCTCCAAGAATCTTTCAAAGGTGTATGATGGCAATTTTCTGTGATTTATTGGAGCGAAATATGGAGGTTTTTATGGATGACTTCACTGTTTATGTTGATAATTTTGATGATTGCTTGTTTAGTCTTGAACGTGATCTTGATAGATGCATTCAGAAAATTTTGGTTTTGAATTATGAAAAATGTCATTTTATGGTGAATAGTGGCATAGTTTTAGGTCATCACATCTCTCAAAAGGGGATTGAGGGTGATAGAGCCAAGATTGAAATCATTTCTTCACTTCCTTATCCTACTTGTCTAAAAGAATTGAGATCTTTCTTAGGACATGCGGGGTTTTATCGGCGCTTTGTTAAGGATTTTAATAAAATTGCTTTACCCCTTTCTACATTATTGAAAAAAGATATTGATTTTCACTTTGATGATAAATGTAGACATGTTTTTAATACTTTGAAGTCTTTGCTTGTTTCACCCCCTATTCTGACTGCACCTAACTGGAATTTGCCTTTTGAGCTATCTTGTGATGCTTCTAACTTTGCAGTTGGTGCTATACTTGAACAGAGGGAGGAAAAGCGATCTAGGGTGATAGTTTATGCCTCCAAGACACTTGACTCCGCTCAAGTGAACTATACCACTACCGAGAAAGAACTTTTTGCTATAATCTTTTCTTTGGATAAGTTTAGACAATATCTAATAAACTCTCGAGTGGTTGTTTTTACAGATCATACAGCGGTGCGGTACTTGTTTAAGAAGCCTCAATCTAAACCAAGACTGTTGAGATGGGCTTTGTTGCTGCAGGAGTTTGATATTGAAATCAGAGACCGAGCTGGAGCAGAGAATCATGTGGCTGACCACCTTAGTCAGTTACCTGAAGGCACCAAGGGAGTTGACTCTTCTGATCTTATTGTTGATTCATTTCCTGATTCTACACTTTTTGCCTTGGCAGTCCAGGAACCTTGGTACTCTAATATTGTTAATTACATTGTCGCTGATTTTGTGCCTCCTTTTATGTCTAAGTTTCAGGTTGATAACCTAAAGAGGGAGGCAAGATACTACACCTGGGATGCTCCAATTCTTTGGAAGCAATGCAACGATCAGATAATTCGACGATGTGGTCCTAACAATGAGATCTTCTCTATCCTTACCTTTGCACATTCTTTATCTTGTGGGGGCATTTTAGTGCTAATAGGACTGCTAGGAAGGTTTTAGAGTGTGGATTTTACTGGCCTACTTTGTTTAAAGATGCTTATACTTTTTGCAAGTCTTGTGATAAGTGCCAGAGGTTTGGGAGTTTTGGGTAAAAAGCATGAAATGCCTTTAAGACCTATACATTTTTGTGAAATTTTTTATGTCTGGGGCATGGATTTTATGGGTCCCTTTCCTCCGTCATTTGGGTTTTCATATATATTACTTGCAGTAGATTATGTATCTAGGTGGGTAGAGGCAGTGCCAACTAGGAAAGATGATGCTTCTATCGTTGCCAAATTTTTACGTGCTCATATTTTTTGTAGGTACGGCATTCCAAGAGCAATCGTCAGTGACCAAGGAACACATTTCTGTAATAGGACTATCAAGTCTTTACTTGCTAAGTATGGAGTTAATCACAAGCTGGCTACTCCTTACCACCCTCAGACAAATGGATTGGCTGAAGTCTCCAATCGGGAAGTAAAGAGTATACTAGAAAAGATAGTGAAACCATCCCGTAAAGATTGGAGTGAAAGGCTTGAGGAGGCACTATGGGCTTATAGGACTGCCTACAAGACTCCTATATGCATGTCCCCTTTCCGGTTGCTATATGGAAAGTCTTGCCATTTACCTATGGAGATTGAGCACAAATCTTATTGGGCAATCAAGGCAAGTAATGCAGATCTTGAATCTGCACTTGAAAACTGGACAATGCAACTCCAAGAGCTTGAAGAGATGAGACTTGAGTCTTATGATAATGCCAGAATCTACAAGGATAAGCTGAAAATGATTCATGACAAATAGATTCTAAGGAAAGAATTCCATGAAGGTGACAAGGTTCTAAAATTTAAGGCTCGATTAAAGCTGATGCCCAGAAAGTTCGTCACCAAATGGGAGGGCCCTTTCAAAGTTACCAAGGTACATTCATTTGGAACGGTAGAGCTAGTGGATGAAGCTACTGGTCATGTTTCACAAGTCAACGGTCATCTGCTTAAGCACTACCATGAGGATCACAGACCCCCTTAATCACACGGTTGTTTCCTTCCACCTTTATCCTTTTATTCTCTGTTATATTACTGGTGATATTTGTCTACTGAGATAATGTGGAATAAGTGTGGGGGAAGGAACCTTTTTAGTAGGAAGTAGTGTTAGTTATTTCTTTCCTTTAGTTATGGTTTGCTAGTTTTCCCTTGCTTTTGACATTTCGCCTATAGTTATTTTTCTTACATTGAGGCCAATGTGTTGTTTTCAGTGTGGGGGAGGGATTGATTTGGTTGAATTTTTTGCCAATGCTTGGATTGCCATTTATTGCCTTATCATTTTGCACTGTTTGTTTGATTGAGCTAAATTGACTGTTTTTTTTTTTCTTCTTTCTCTTGTGAACGGTTTGTTGCGTTTAATCCCACTTCGTACTTAACTTTTGCAGTTCTTGGGTTTGTTTTCAAATCCTTGTTGCTTATGCATGTGAACATTGACATGTCAAGGTTTGAATACGTTTTTTATTTGAATAATTTTTATTCTTAGTTGATTAGCATAGTGGAGTGCATTTGGTGTAGTGTTACTAACCTTGTGGTATAACTTGATTTGAGGAAGGAAATATCTTAGATAAAACCTTGTTGGAAGGAATTTTGAGCCTTATTTTTCTTTCTCATCTTGTGTGATTTCTACCTAGCTTGGTTAGCCTCTAGAACTTGTATAGATTCTTTTTCAAAGCTACGTTAATACCAAGATTTGTGGGTATGATAGGGGCATTCTTTTCTAAACCCTTTTGCCCAAACACAAGCCATTTCAATTGACCTTTGCTTACCCCCTTTGAACATTCACTTTTATTCTTTCCATTGTTTTTGGCACAAGTGTTTTGCATGAGTTACGTTATGTTCTTCATGATTAAATATGAATAATTGATGCTGTTATTTTTATTTTCTTGGGTAGGGTATGCCAAATTTGTAAAAAAAAGCAAAAAAACAAAAAAAAAGAAGGAAAAGAAAAAAAATGGGAAAAATAAGAAAATAATTTGTCCAAAAAGAATAAAGTGAAATAAGGCATCCCTTGGTGGATTGAAGATTAAAGATTGGATCTTGAAAGATGATAATTTCACATTGGTGTTCAATTGATGGTTGCGCTTTAACTCATTTTGAGTTATTCTTAATACTCATGCAATACATTTGTCATTTTTTTCCCTTCTCTTTTCCATTTCATCCATTCATTAGCCTTTCATCAACATTACAACCCTGTAAAGTCCCCTTGATCATGAATCAGTGGTATGTTAGTGGTGGAGATAGTAGAATTTTTACAAGCTTATGGTTGGTGCTAATCTAGGTAGATTGAGTGAAATTTGCCTATTTGAGAGATGAGTGAAACACTTATATCCTATGAGAGCTCTACTATGTTCTTTTTCTTCTATCTTGTTATGTCTCTTGTGTTAGTTTCTTTGCACCGAAGCATTCCATGACTGTTGGTTGATTAAGGATAGAGGTTGTTTGAGTTAATTACATATTCTTGCCTCGTCGGTTTTATGTTAGCTTACATTGAGTTTAAGCTGTTGGATTTCTTTACTGCTAATTTTCCCAGGAGTGCAAAAAGCTAAGTGTGGGGGAGTTGACAAACTCATTTATTCATATATATTTTCATATCAATTTGATGAATTTTGTCACTAAAATTAGTATTTATAGTTTTATTTCATTATTATTTGAATTAATGTGCCTTACATTTAAATTGTGTTTATAGGGATAAAATTGTAGTATTTTGATTTAAGTGTGATAAATTGATTTTGGACAATTGATGCTACATTAATTGTATTTTTTAGGTATTTGAGAAATTAAAGAAAAATAAATAAAAAAAGAGTTAGCAGTGGTGATATAAGGCATTAGATTAGTTGGAGAATGGACCAAAAAGAAAAGACAATTTTGCAATAGGACATTGAAGAGGAGAAAACACGACAGCAAAGAGAGGTTGGCATGAGGAATATTTATAAGGAAGGGAATAAAAGGTAGTGTGCTTATAGAAGGTATGGGACGTGGACCAAGAGGAATATGATGTGTGATGGTGTTGTGCTGTGTCGTGTGAAAGAGCTGTGAGTGGTGTGTTGGCTTGGAAAAAAATAAAGAGAGGAACGTGAGTGTTAGTGTCTAAGTGACTTAAAATATACGAAGAAAAACAAGCAAGAGTGAGTGTGTGCTGTTGTGTGTGAGGTGGGTTGTGTGGCTTGGAAGTAGCTTATGACGTTGGAGCTGTGAGTGTGAAGTAAGGAGAAAAACGTTGGTGTGCTGTAAGAGTGGCTGAGAAGAAAGCGAGATTAGAGGGGCTGCGTGAGTTGTTGTCTTGAAGAGAGGGACGTGAGTCTTGGCTTGGACGTTGGTGAGTGGAGTGGTGTCGAGCTGTTGTGCGTGTGTGGTATGTGTGAGGAGTATCTGCTGTGTATGTGAGGAGAGTGTGACTTATGTGTGTGAGTGTGTGCTGTCCTAGTGTGTAAAGGAGAAGCAAAAATAAAAAAGAGTGTCTGTGGGAGTGACTTGCGTGAGTGTGTTGTGTGAGCAAGTGGTGTAAAAGTGTGTGAAGTGTGCTGCGTGAGTTGGCTGAAGAAAATAAAAATGAAGCAAGAGAGGTGGTGTTAAAAGGCATAAACGTGAGAGCAGCTGGGCAGCAGGTGTTGTGTGAGGAGTGTGTGTTGCGTTGGAGCTAGTTGTGCAAGGGAGCAGGTCTAAACGCTATTGTTGTGGTGTGCGTGGCTGTAGAGAAGAAAATTTGAGGCAGCAGTTGGGAAAAAGAAGAAGAAAACGTGCAGGTGACGTTGTTGGAGGGCTGGAGACGTGTCTGCTTTTGTGTGGGCATAGCTATAGTGTGGTTGTGTGTTTTGCGTTTTGGTTGGCTGAAGTGTGGAGCAGCAAAATCAAAAGGAAAAGCAGTGTAGAAGTGGACGTGTGTGCTTGTGCTGGGTGTGTGAGTTGCTTGGAAATATCCCACAAGCAAAAACAAAGGAGTTGGAGGGTGATTGTGGGTCTATGAAGAAAAACATTGAAGTGGTGGTTTGGTCTAGAAGGGAAAATAAAACACAATAGTGTCGAAATCCAAACCACTATTCTAACATCCTATGGCTGACCGTCAGAGCTCAACGTCGGCAGCAGCTTCAATGAATTTTCTTTGCTAATTCATCTTAATCCTTCGGTTCAATGGCAAAGGCAGGATCTTGGAGTTTTTATTAGGGGAGTTAAAACTGCATTTTTATTCTGTTCATTTAATTAATTAGTAATTCATAGATTTTACTATTTAATTATTTGGAGTTGTGTTTTGTGACTGAATTATTGTTTGGCGATTGATATTGTGTTGATTTCGGATTTAATTTCATTACTTTGTTTTGGGTCAAAACTTTGTATTGTGATTTTAGTGAAATTGGTGATTATTCAAGGTGGCTTGAATTATTTGGATCATTTTATCTATTGCTGGCATTAATTCTGTTTCTTAATTCTTGCGTAAAAGTCGAGCATTGGTGTTAGTACCCTTAGTTCTATTTTACTAGTCTGGTGGCAGTTAGTAAATTGGAATTTTTGGAAAATATTTTTGTAACAATTCGAGGTGACTCGGTTGTTAGTTTAAAAGCTCAATTTTAATTCTTGGTTCAATTGTTTTTCTCCCACATCTTTTTGATTGATGATTGCCTGCACTATTGAACTGGAGGATTGCGTTTATCATTGTTAATTACTTGCATTTGTTTTCTTATTTAATTCACTTGTTGTCATTTCAAATTACTCATTTAAATTTTAAAATACCAAAAACAAGTCTTCAACGGTTATTTTCATTCGTTGCAAATTTTAGCGGTAAATTATTAAAATCAACCTTATTTTATTGTTTAGTTTGAATTGCATTTAGTTACTTAGGAAATTAATTTCACTTTTGGTTCCTCAAGAGAACGACCCAAGGTTGTGCTATACGCAATCTATGGTTAAATTTTTGAAGTAACCCCAAGGCGACTATTGGACAAAAAGGCTATTTCACAATGTCAGTTTGTTATCCGAGTTTGTAAGCCTTTGGTGAGAGTGCTTCGGTTGGCTGATAGTGAAGAAAAGCCAACAATGGGTTATATTTTTTATGCTATGGAGAGAGCGACAAAAGCAATTAAGTCCAATCTGAAAAATATGCCTTCTTTATACCTACCATATCTCTCAATTATTAATGAGAGAAGTGGAAGACAACTTTCTTTTCCATTGTTTGCAACTGGGGCATTTTTAAATCCTAGTGTGTATTTTAGATTTGGATGTTGAAAAGCAAGTGAAGTTAGTAAAGGAATGCTTTTCACAATTACAACAACTGCTCCATTACGACGTAATGCAAGATCTTTTAAGCTCACAAATCTGACTTTATAAGTTATCTTATGGGGATTTTGGAATGCCAATTGTTATTCGACAAAGAGACAAACTTTGTCCAGGTATTATTTATTTCCTATTTCTTATTTTTTGAAAATTAATTATCATTTTATTTTGTTTATAACATTACTTTTGTTATCTTATAACTTGCAGTTGATTGGTGGGATCAATTCGAAAATCATGTTCCAGAATTAAGAAGGTTTGCGATGAACATTTTAAGTCAATGTGTGAGTGCAATTGGGTGTGAACAAAACTAGAGCACATTTGAATTTATCCACTCAAAGAAAAGGAATAGATTGGAGCATAAGAGGTTGAATGACTTAGTTTATGTTCATTACAATTTAAAGCTTCGGGAAAGGTATGTTATTTTCATTATTATCATTATTAATTTCGATATAATTTCTTATTATTTGTTAATAATTAAAGTTAATTGTTTACTAGGAGCCTGAATAGCACAAATAGTTCAAATGATCCAATTGCCATTGATAATATTGATGTTTTGGCATATTGGGTTTCTGAAGAACCTAATTTGGATGATATGAATGATTTGAATTTAGAAGATAATCTTGGATGGGAAAGCATTGACATGTCATTTGGTGCATTAAGTTTGAATGATAATGATGATGAAGCTCCTCTCAATGATGAGAATTTTGTACTAAATGATCACTGGGGTCAGTGCAGTTATAGTGGGTATCCTCCTATTGACGATTGAATTTCAGGTTTTTATTTTTCCTCTTCTTTTAATTTTACTTGTAGTTGATGTTTATGTTAAATTATATATATGTAATGTAACTGTAATATTTTTGTTTCAGGTTTAACTTCTACTTGATTGCTCCTTCGTCATCAACTCTTTTTGTAACATTTATTGTTA
This sequence comes from Erythroxylum novogranatense, assembly GCA_029891385.1. NCBI lineage: Eukaryota > Viridiplantae > Streptophyta > Magnoliopsida > Malpighiales > Erythroxylaceae > Erythroxylum > Erythroxylum novogranatense. The sequence goes on along the minus strand of CM057230.1, from coordinate 10,792,078 downwards.
TTTTTATCGATGTTTTGAATCTTTTGATGTAATATTATTTATTAAAATGATGAAATTGTATTATTGTAATTTGTAATATTTTAAATACTTTGTATTATTCTTAATTTGATGTGTGTATGATGATGATTGTCTTTGTTTATATTAATTGTGGTTATTATTTATATGTAAAATATTTAAAATTTATTGTTATTGACTTATTTCATATTAATTGTCATTATTATTTATTATTAAGATTTTGAAAGCATGGTTGATGTAAGCGATAAACTAGTAAAGTATACAATATAAGCATAATATACTAATATGGACTATTTTACAATTTTAAAATTTTTAGGACTATTTCATAAATATAAAAATTGCTTGAAAGCAGATTGATCTTGAATGCAGTTCGCTCTAGAACCCAATCTGGTACCAATACGGTATTCATAACTTTGGTTGTGAGTGGCTTATGGTTGGAGGAAAGAAAATATCCTCCTGTGGACCAGCATATGGAGAAGAGGAATGGGACACTACTTTCTCCTGTAAACATTTAGGAGCAAGTATAAAAAAAGGCTCCATAATATATAAATATGTAAACTTTAAAAACAAAATATTAATATTAATATTTAATATCTATACATAAGTAACTCAAGTCACAAGTACACATACTCAATAAAATACCAAATGAATATAACAACAGCTAATGATATCTAGCAAATATCAACAACAATAAAATTACCAAAAATAGTAGCAGTAGCAACAAAATAGCTGTAGCAACAATCAAACAATTATATCAGATTACAAAACACCAAGAAAATTGCACCAACAAGCACATAAATGATCATGAAAAACAATTTCTCCATACATTTCTAAATACAAAATCATTAATAACAATATCAAGATCGATATTGTCCAACATATCATACGATATATAAATAGTTAAATCATTTAACTTTTCTTGTGACATTAATGAACTAAAGTTAGTTTTCAAAAATTTTAACTTTTAAAAATTTAACTTTTAAATAATTTTAACTTTGAAAACTTATCTCAATTGATGTTATATACATGTGTAATCAATATAATTTGATAAACAATTAAAACATTTAGATAACAATCTACAACTTCAACAAATTTAAGAATTTCAATTGATGACATTAACTCATTTGGCAAAGTTATTTGCAACACTTTTAATTCATAAAACACATCTAAATCCACATGTGACACATTATTATAAGAAAAATAGTTGTAAAATTAATGCAACATTCTCTAAATTCATTATCATCGAAGCGACCTCGACTTCTTAGAATCAAATAAGAATTCAAAATAATTCTAAAAGTTGTTAATTGTTCAATTCTATTATTCAATGAAGAAGTTGTCTTATCCACAACAACTAAAAAGTAACTAACTGTAAAGGAATCCTCAACTAATTTTATTTCTATTATGAACATTTTCATCAAAGTGTCTTTTCCTAATAATACAACATCTAGTTAAAAATGTAAGATCTACATCCATCTTATATGCAAGACTTTTGGCAATATTCATACTAGAGATAAATTATTTGTTTCTATATTTCTCAAAAAATACCATCACACCTTCTAATTGCTCCATGATAGCGTCAATGCACATATATTTAGATTGCAATTTTTTTCTCACCATGTTAATAGATAATAAAAATATCATTCCAAATAAAAACTCAAAACTCTCAAGTACATTAACCAAACTTTTCGATTCACTCTTTGACTTGGCGTCATCACAAAATCTAGATAATTCCATCAAAGCCAATCTTATTTGAGGAGCTTGAAATCTAATACCTCTAACACTTTTTGTTCAACTCTCTCAACAAGTATTAGACAATGATTTCATGGTTAAGCTCAAAATATTATTAAGAAAAACCTTCCATCTTTTAGGAGAATTTGAAAAAATGCATATATGTATTGCACAAATCCACATAATGAAACGTCTTTAAAAAAAATGTCTCATATCACTAAGAGTAAGATTGAGATTATGAAAAACACATGACATATATAATGCTCTCGATTTATTTCAAGTAATCACTTTTGAACCCTTAAGTGTTTTCCCTTCAAGTTAGAATCATTGTCATAACCTTAACCCCTCACGTTATAGACATTAAAATCAAGAGAATTAAATGAATTTTGAAGTCCCAATCCCCTCAAGTTATAGACATTAAATGAATTTTAAAGTCCCAATCCCCTCACGTTATAGACATTAAGTTTAAGAAACTTAAATATATTAAATAATTCATTGAAAGGTCCCAATCCAAACATGACACCTATCTTTAAGAATTTTAAAAAGTACTCTTGTATTTTTATTTTTCTATTTAACACATGCACACATCATGCTAACAGACTCATTTGTTCTTGATGGCTTAAAACTGGAGTATAATCAAGAATAATAGAAAAGTATTTCACCTCTTTAATGATCCTTATGATAGAACTTCTAACACTATGGGTCAAAAGAGAAATCAACTCATTTCAATTTTGTGATTAAGATAATGATATTGAATTTCATGATTTTGAGCACGCTCTAACATGATCTTGCATTATTATATCAAATTTCTTATAGCAAATCTTTATTAATTGTTTGATTTTTTCAATCTTACTATTAATTCATTTTAAGGCCTCGTATTAGTGATATGCTCAACCTTATTCTCTTGTTTTTAAGTCTCTCACTAAGATGCTTCCGATATTTAAATCCATCATTTGCTAATGCACTTTATTTGGTATTAAATTTGAACAACTTATAATTAAAATAATATATTTTATTTATATGTTTAGAGCAAACCAACCATTTTCTATCGATAATCTCTTTATTATTCAATTTTATAGAATAATAAGAATATGGAAATGTCGACAGGTATTGTCTAAAGAAAGCACATGATTCAATTTTCTTACAAGCCCTTTTTCAACTAAAATGTCTCTTACTTTATTGTCAAGATTATTCCAATTTTTTAGGATCATAAATATGAATCTCATCATTTAAATTACTAACATTTTCATGAATATGAATCTTGTAAACGGTCTAGAAGGTGGGTTGAATAAATCTTTGAACCTTTTTCGCAAAGTGCTACAAATAACAAAGAATTAGAACATAATAATTTAAACGATTAAATTGAAATGTAAACGAGTAGGGAAGAAGAGCAAACACTATTTTTATAGAGGTTCGGTGCTAAGACCTACGTCCTTTACCTAAAATCCCACTTAGGATTTGGCAAATCACTTTACTGCACACTTTTTAGTTCAGTGTGAACTTTTACACCACTTAATTTCCGGCTCAAGCTACCCTTACAATAGATTTGTTTTCCGGCACAAATCCTACCTCACAAGTGACTTTTCACTAATCACTCAACTCACAATAATAATGAGATAAAGATGAAAGAACAATGCTCAATACAGATTTGAAACAAGCTATGAGCAATATAGAGCAAGTTTGGAACAATAGTGGAATTCTTTAGCTTTTTGGACTTCAATATTTTGATCCCTTGATTTTCCACTAATTATCTGTTGACTAGAGATGAAAATAGCCGTTGTAAATCCTCTTCTAGTCGTTGCATGATTTCTTATGGACGTTGCTTGATTTCTTCCTTTCCATTTAGGAATGATTCGAACACATCTTATTCAGCTCTACCTGATAGTCGACTAGTCGAGCTATTATAGTCGACTAGTATCAACGTTTTTTGCTGCAGGTTTCATCTCCGCTTTTCGATCAGTCAACTAGCGCCATGATAGTCGACTAGTGCTCCTATCCACTTGATTTGTAGTCGACTTGTAACATTTTAGTCGACTTGTTTCAAACCCCATCTGATGATCCTTAATTTATTAGTTGACTTGTGATATGTTGGTCGAGTTGTGTTGACTCCAACAGATATATTTATTCGGATCTTCCCATAATCTTCATGTTTAAATCTCTATCATGTTGAAGATTACTTCCTTCTTGATTTCACCATGATTTATAATACTTTCTAGATTTATTTCAATCCAAAACACCTGAAATAATTTCTTAACAAATTCTATACATTTTATTATTATCAAAACATATTTGGGATTTAATTTGTCAACCACTATTGGTCCAACAATCTCCCCTTTTTGATAATGACAAAACACTTAGAAATTGTTTAAGAAATGAAAACAAAGAAACATTGATTAAGGTTTTATGCCTTCTCTTTTTGGTTAGATTGTCTCCCCCTTAATCATATAAATCGTTGAATTTAATAACCTTGTAAGAACAAATGTATAAAGGTAATTTGAAATCAAGATAGACTCAAATAAAAGACAATTATAACAAACTCCCCCTTAATCAAGTGACTAAAGAATATCAATTTCCAAATTTTACTCCCCCTTTTTTGTCATAATCAAAATAATCAATATGAAGATAAAAGAGAGGAAACACATGTAGTCATCAATATCAAACTCATATATGAAGAGGAAAAATAATTGTAATGACATTACCTAAAAGAACAAGCCATCAAACACCAAGAGTCTTAAGTAGCACTCAAATACAAATAGTAAAAACTTCACACACTAGAAAGAGCACAATAAAAACTGTCGGTCTAAGCGAAATGCAAAACACATCAAGCTGAGGAATCATCATGCCTACAACCTAACTTATCAAAGATTTTCTTAATACTCTTCTCCAAGCGTATAAGCATGCTCTGTTGTTCATCAACCCAATTGTTTAATTCTTCCAATCGGTCTCTAATCTTCCAAAGTTCATCATGAGACACCTCACACCGTCAGACACTACTTGGTCGGGAGCTGCTAGGGCAATCACCTGCCCGCTTAGAACGTTGCCTCCTAGGCACTTGTTCATTCTCCAAGGTCAAACCCAGCTTCTCCACATGGTATGAATAAACCCATCCTTTCTCAACTGTTTTGACCAATTTCATACTGTGGAGATTATAAGGGGTAAATCTCCAACTTTGAGGATAGGGATAATAGTCATAGGCATTCAGATTGCATTTTTGCAGCTTGACCATGTGAGTGATCAGTGCTCCATAGGGCATTCCTTTATGCTTTGTTGTTTTTCCTTTCAGCTCACCCCTTAGTAAATTGTCCTTCTTTCTCATCATCTGTATAATCAAACTTGGAAAATTTATTTTACGTCCTTCTTTCAAGTGCCAAAGTATCTCCTTATCTAAAGATGTGATGTGATTATTGCTTGCCTTCTTTAGATACACCACACGATTGATAACATAATGCAGTAGTCTATAGTTCAAGGGCAAATCCATTGCCTCAAAAGGTGGCGAATGGTCAGAACACAATATAGCAAGTAGATTATCACCCTTTGTTTCAGTGTAACCGAAATTATCCTCAGCCTCCTCATCCGTTTCATCATCTTCATGTCTTAAAATATCCAAATCTAAAAAGGAAGCACTATGCCTAACTCCACCATTAGGCAATTGAAACCCTCTTGACAAATAATCTTCACAAATAAATAATTCTCTGCCTTGAATATGAGATTTCAAGTGTACATCAATATCCACATTACTCCGAATCACCACGAGATTGGCATAAAATTCCCTCACCATATCCTCATAGATATTAGCAGTATACCCCAAGAAATAACGCAGTCTAAAACTTGTGATTTCAGAAAATAAATTCGTATACTCGCTATGCTCTAACTCAACCCAATCAAATCTCATAGATGGGATTAATACCTCTATTTTGAGCACCGTATAATAAAGGGTTTGAGCTTTACATGAAATGAACCTTACTTCAACTTCTTCGTTTTCTTGATCACCACCTCCCCTTGAAGAAGACCCACATACTCTTGGACCTCGTGGAGGAGTGGCTGTCTTCTTCCCTTTTCCACTAGCTTTTCTTGGAGCCATTTCGAGAGAGTGATGGATTTAAGAGAGATAGGAGTAAATTGCGAATGTTAGGGTTTATGAGTGTCGAAAGGGGATTTTAAGAGAAGAAGGAGGATTTGAGGAATTTATCAATGGGTTTAGTGTTCTTGAAGGTCGATTGACAGTGGGTATTTTGATTTCCAAAAAAAAAAAGAGGAGAATAGTCAACTATGAAGGAGAATTTTCGAAGGAGAGGAAGATAGCCTTTTCGGAGGTTTGGGAAAAAAAAGGTTTTAATAGGGATCCAGATGACTGTTAGTCGATTGGTATGGGTTTAGTCGACTAATAAAAATAAAAGGATAGGTGGGGGTTATCTGATGGAAAAACTAGTAGACTAGTCGTATATTGTGAGTCGACTGGTTTTGAAAAATAGGTGTAATAGTCGACTAGTCGAATACTATTAGTCGACTATAACTATAATAAAGCAGAAAAGTCGATTAATTCCTCTTCCTCAATCGACTTAGACTCCAATTAGTCGACTGGAATATTGCTAAACTCCAAATAAATCACATTTTAGGCAAAGTGTAGATCATAATGATGTATTCTCATATGGAATTGCATATTTGCCTAATATTTAACCATTTTGCTGTGCTAAAGTATGCATAAAATTACAATCAACCAATAGAATTCAAGTCACACATACCAAGTCTCAATTTAATGTCCACAAACAAATCTTCCTTAAGGGGTTTAGTAAATATCAACCAATTGGTCACTCGAAGAAACATGCTTCAAACAAATGTCACCTTTCAAGCAATGATCACGTATGAAATGATGTCTAATTTCTATTTGCTTGGTTCTACTATGCAAAATTGGATTTTTACTCAAACAAATTTCACTGGTATTATCACAATAAATAGGAATATTTTTAACCACAATACCATAATCAAGCAATTGATGTTTAATCCAAAGAACTTGGGCACACGCACTTCCAGCTGCTACATATTCAGATTCAGCAGTAGAAATAGCTACACTAACTTACTTTTTACTAGCCCAAGAGATCAAAGATGATCCTAAGAAATGACATAAGCCACTAGTGCTTTTTCTATCTACTCTACAGCCACCATGATCAGCATCACTATAAGCATATAAATCAAACGATTCACAACTGGGATACCATAAACCATGATTAACAATTCTACTCAGATATCTAAAAATTCTTTTGCATGCACTCAAATGAAAAGTTTTAGGACAAGATTGAAATCTAGCACACAAACATGTAGTAAACATAATATCAAGTCTAGAAGCAGTTAAGTACAAGAGGGAGCCGATCATACCTCTATAAAGTTTTTGATCAACATCTTCCTCATGTTTAGATTTTTCCAAGACCATATTTGTTGCCATTGGTGTTGCTGCTACTTTGCATCCTTCCATTTTGAACTTCTTTAGAAGCTCCTTGGTATATTTTGATTGGTGAATGAAGATGTCATTTTTGTATTGCTTGATTTGCAACCCAAGGAAGAATTTGAGTTCTCCCATCATTCTCATTTCAAATTCACTTTGCATTAAATCACTAAATTCTTTACACAAAAATTCATTAGTAGCACCAAACACAATATCATCAACATATATTTGACAAATTAGCATATCTTGATCAACATGTTTAATAAACAAAGTATTATCAATCTTACCACGAATATAACCATGTTGAGTTATAAAAGTACTTAACCTTTTGTACCATGCTCTCGGCACTTGCTTTAACCCATAGAGTGCCTTCTTGAGTTTGTAGACATAATCCGGATGTTCATGATCTTCAAAACCTGATCGTTGTTTGACATAAACTTCCTTTTAAATGTATCCATTGAGAAACGCACTCTTGACGTCCATTTGATTTAATTTGATCTTTTTATGCGACGCAAAGGCACATAATAGTCTGATCGCCTCCAATCGAGCTACAGGAGCATATGTCTCATTATAATCAAGGCCTTCTTCTTGATAAAATCCTTGAGCTACTAACCTTGACTTATTCTTGATGGCTTCACCATTCTCATCATACTTTATCCTATTTACCCATTTGACTCCAATAATAGTCTTGTCCTTCGGTGGAGCTACCAAATCCCATACATTATTTCTCTTGAATTGATTAAGCTCTTCTTGCATAGATAATAGCCAATTTTCATCTTCAAGAGCTTCTTTTATATTCTTGAGTTCCACTAATGAGATGAAAGCTGAGTTGCTCATGTGCTCATAGACATTCCCCTAGTTCTTAAACCATCATTCAAGCCACCAATGACTTGCTCCATAGGATGGTTCTTTGCTTTTGCCTATGTTTTAATGTTAGGTACATGGTCTTCTTCATCCAATTTCATTTCTTCAATCTTGGATCCAATTTCTTCAACTCCATTTCCTAAATTTCTTGCATCATCATCAAAACAAACCTTTCTCAGGGGTGAAATCATATCATCGAATTTAACATGAATACTTTCTTCAACACACTTGGTTCTATTATTATAGACTCTAAATGCCTTACTAGTTAGAGAATAACCAAGAAACACACCAACATCATATTTTGAATCAAATTTCCCTAGGTTGTTCTTTCCATTATTATGAATAAAAATTTTGCAACCAAATGGATAAAAATATGAAATGTTAGGTTTCTTACCTTTTTATAACTCGTATGTTGTCTTGTTTTTGTCTCGTCTAAGATGCACTCTATTGATGACGTAGCACGCGGTATTGATTGCTTCTACCCAAAAGGATTTAGGAAGATTGTACTCATTCAACATTGTTCTACTCATTTCTTCAAGTGAGCGATTCTTCCTTTCTACTACACCATTTTGTTGTGGTGTTCTTGGTGTTGAAAAATTGTGCTCCATTCCATATTTTTCTCAAAGCCTTTCAAATGGTTCACACTCAAATTCACCTCCATGATCGGTTCTAATTGCAGCAATTGTCAAATTCTTTTCATTTTGAACCAACCTACACCACTTAGTAAACTCGTTAAAAGCATCACTTTTATTTGCAAGAAATCTCACCCAAGTAAATCTAGAAAAATCATCCACAATAACAAGAACGTATAATTTACCACTAAGACTAGCATGCCTAGATGGTCCAATCAAATCCATATGAACAAGTTCAAGAATTCTAGATGTACAAATTTCTTTCTTTGGTTTGAAAGATTCTCTAACATGTTTGCCTTTCAAACAAGATTCACACAAGTGATCTTTAACAAATTTTATCTTAGGCAAACCTCTCACAATGTCATTTTTAGAAAGCTTAGAAATCAAAGGCAATGGTGCATGTCCTAATTTTCTATGCCATAAAAATGCATTTTCTTCTAATGTCACCAAACACTTTTCATTAAAAGAACTATCATCATGTAAATCAACAATATATGTATTTCCATGTCTCAAACCAATGAAAGCAACATGATCATCGTTCTTAACCATGCAATGAGATGATTCAAATGTCACATTAAAACTCATATCACATAATTGAGAAACACTTAGCAAATTATGTTTCAAGCCATCAACAAACAAAACATTGTCAATGGTAGGTAAAGATTCCTTACCCACTTTACCAATACCAATGACTTTACCTTTATTGTTGTCTCCAAATGTGATATATCCTTGATTCTTTGGTTTAATTTCTACAAATAGGTTCTTGTCTCCACTCATATACCTTGAGCATCCACTATCAATGTACCATGTGCTTGGTGGCTTTTCATCCCTTGCTTGTACCTACAATAGAAACATCTTTTCTTCTTATAGGTACCCAAGCCAATTGGGTCCATTTTGGTTAGTTAAATAAACCACATTAGGAGGTGTTGTACCTTTTATCACCCAAATTTTCTTAACATTAATACATCTCCTAGTACTCTTACATACAATTTCTATATGACCATCTTTCAAGCATTTAGCACATTTTGCAACTTTTCCATCCTTAGTGAATTTAGAAATTAGGGAAAAATCTCTATCAAAAGGATAATATCCTAAACCATGTTTAGAAATAGAATATCTTTGTAAGGACAACATCTTTTCAAACTTTTCATTTCGACCAGCAAATTTTCCAACCACATAAGAAAACTCCTTTCTAAGTCTATCAAGCTCACAAGTAAGATTTTCTTTTTCAGCAAGGCATGTAGAGTGGTCTTCCTTAGAGCAATCTAAATCATCAATAGTCTCATGCAAAACATTATTTTCAGCAACTAGATCTCTTATTTTCTTTCTCAAGCTCTTGTTGATTTCAATAGCTTCTTCAAAGTCAATTTGTAAAGCATTAAAAGAATCTCTAAGATCTTGATCAATGAATGTTACCTCATCTTCATCATCACTTGTTAAGGAGCTACTTGCCATAAGAGCTAAGTTGTTTTCATCATTGCTTTGGTATGCTTCCTCATTATCACTCCAAGTGGCTACTAGGCTAGCTTTCTTTTTTCCTTTGTCATACTTGTCATTTTTCTTAAATTTTGAAGTAAAGGATGAGCTTTTGCATTCTCTAGCGTGATGTCCTCTCTTTCCACATTTCCAACATTCTTCATTGCTCTTCTTTTCTTCATAACCCTTAGACCTTCTTTCCATGGTGTACTTCTTTCCATGGTGTACTTCTTTCTTTCTTCATTTCTTCCATCATGTAATTCTTTCCTCCTATTTTTTAGTAGTCCTTTGAATTTTCTCAAGTTTCTAGCATACATTGCTATTTCTTCATCTTCGTCTTCTTCATCTATTACTTCGTCACTTTCATCAAGAGAAGAAGTATTAGCTTTTAAAGCAATTGACTTTTGTAACTTACCTCGTCCTCCTCTTGATTTGAGAATGATTTCATAGTTTACGAGATATCCCACCAAGGCGTTGAATTCTAAATGATTGAGATCCTTAGACTCCATAATAGCGGTGACTTATGAGTCCCATTCCTTCGGTAGTGAACGAAAAATCTTTTTCACCTTCTCGTTATCTGTATAACATCCCATCACCGATGGGAAGGGTAAAATAGTAATTTGAGACAAGTTATGAGTGAGTAAACTAGTCTCGGTATATTTATGCATAATATGGCCTCCATATATGCATAAATTGTAATTTTTGTAAATACACATGATTGTACATGCATTCCTGACATTTCCCGACATATGTGTTTATTATGGAAAAATATGAATTGGTGCTTGAACATGGAATTGAAGTGGATTTTTGTGTAATTTAAATTTTTGTGGAAATTTAGGAATTTTTTTGGAAATTTTTCGGGATACCTTTCCGGATCGGAAAATTTACAAGTGACAGACTGATTTGGTTTCCGGTACCGAAAATGACTGTCCAATGGCACTGAAAAAATTGATACATGATTTTAGAATTTATTACTTTGAGCTATTGGAATTTGGAGAGAAATTGGACTAGAAATTGAATTGAAATTTGGAAAAAAGACCTGAAGAATGCTTTAAACCAAGACAAGTGGCAAGTGACACATGTCACTTGCCTACTTAGTCTTATTCTCACTTGTTTATATAAATATACTAAGTTTGGCAAGCTTCCACGAGATGCTATGTTGAGAAAGTGAAGGTTGTTTCTAAAGTGATTTTTCCTTCTCCTTCTCATCATCCGAAAGTCTACTTTTCCTCCTCCTTCATTTGTTTCTTCCTTCTTTTAAATTGCTACTCTTCTCTTCTACCTTAAGTGCTTCCTTACCATGTGTTCAAGCTTAAGCCCACTACATCCCTTAAAAATGGAGAGTGTCGTGTATGTGAAGTGAGGTAGAGGAGTTTGGGAAAAACTTGGAAGATTGAAGCTTTGAAGCTTGTTTAGGTAAGAATTAAGTTTTAGATGCATTTATTGTGCTTTATGGTGCTTAAATTTCATGAAGTTTGTGTGTTGATTGTATGGGCATAAGTTTATGTTTGTGTAAGGATTATTGATGTTTAACATGTGTAGTGTGTGAATTGTGTGTTTTGAAGTGGTTTTGATGATGTTAGATGATTAATTCTTAAAAGGAAATGATGGAGCATGTGTGCTGGAATTTTGTGGGGTTATGTTCAAGTGAATGTCTTGATGATTTTTTGGCTGAATTAGAGATTAAATTGGAGGCTTATTGATGTAGGAATGGGATTAGAATGAAAGGAGCTGTGTTAGGATTAAAATCTAGAAAATTTCTTTTGTGTAGGTTTCAGGTTTTTGGTCATAACTTTTGTTATGGGTGTGCTATTGAGTTGAGGTTTGGCTTAAATTAAACTTAAAAAGTATGAATAGATTTCATATGAAGGAAGTTTTGTTCAATTATGGCTTTAAGGGTTTTAAATTTGGCTTGGAAAGTGAGTTGTAGGTATGTGTGAACAGTAATCCGAACCTTGTGACCTAAAACTTTGATGATTTTTTTTAGGTTGATTTGGATTGAATTTGCTAATTTGGTCTTCATGAAAGTTGAATATTTTTGTATTAGCTTTCTAACGCCACTAAGTATGAATTTTTTTTATTTTTAGGTTGAAAGTTATGATTTGTTAATGTTCAGGTGGTAATTCAACCCAAAATGTGTGTTGGTGGGTAAATGCTCTAAGTGCATAGGTTTTATGCTTTTTGTGTTTTGATATTAATTTTGGACTATTAAGGGTGAAATTGGCTCAAGTGAACTTCTGGAAAGTTTTATAGGATTGTTGTAGCTTTCTAATGAGGTATAATATGCGAATTTTGGATGTAAGGATTGTAAGTTGTGAATTTGTAAAGTTTGGATATGGGTTAGGTTTTATGTTGTTTTAAAAAGCTTAACAGAGCAGCCACATTAATGGGTGAATTTGAACTAGTTAGTGATGGAATTTGTTTCTGAGTCCTTCATGAGAAGTGTAGCTTGTTTTCTTATCTTTTCAGTGATATAGAGAATGTAATTTTTTGACAATGGGTTAGAAAGTTATGAATTTTGTAAGATTGGGTTATTGTTGAGAATAATTTGGGTAGGCAGAAGTTTTGCTTGAGAATTTGATTTGGTTAGAGCTGGAATTGGTTTCCAAGTTGTTCATGAAAGTTGTAGCATTTGTTTTGCTCTTTTGATTGACATAAAATTTGGAATTTTTAGCAAAGGGGATGAAAAGTTATGATTTTTAGAAAGATGTTGTATTGTTGTGGTAAATGTGTGATTAGGCAGTGTCTTTGAGTACATTTTTCATACCCTTAGAGATGAAATTGGATTTTTAGCTCTTCATGAAACTTGTGGGATTTTCTGAGAGCTTTCCAACGAGACCTAATTTGGGTTTTTTGGATATTTGTGTAAAAAGATAAGGGTTTTGAACGAAGAGAAGAAGGTATTTGGTGAAATTGGAAAAAATGAAAATTTGAAAAAAAAAACGAAAATTTCAGATCCTCGCATCTCGCCCTCGTGAGAGTGATTTTTTTAAAAAAATTAATTAATATTTTTATTTTTATTATTTATTATTTCTATTTTTGTCTTAATTTAATTCTTTTGTCAATTACTTTTTCACCCGACATCCGATTGACCTGATTCTCGAGGCATCGGATTCGTGTAATATTTAATTTCAGTTATTTGTGAAATTGGAAATTTTTAGAGATGAAATTGACGGGGATTAATTAGGTCGAAGTGAGAGGACCGGGTAATTATTTTTCTGGTCCGTCTTTTATTAATAATTGGACTTATAACGGTCCTAATTGAGTGATTTTAGTGTCATGGCTTTAAAATTTTTTAGAAATTTTGTGACGGAATTGGTTAGGTCGAAGTGAGGGATCGGGTAATGATTTTTCGATCCGTCTCAGATTTATTATTGGACCTATAAAGGTCCAAATAGAGTGTTTTTAGTGTCTATGGGTTTCTAATTTTTAGAAGAACACTTTGTGACGAGAAATTGTGATATAGTGCCGGGAATGTTACGAACATGCATTGTACACATTTTAATTGCTACATGTGCATTATTAATTATTTCTGAGTGTACCTTTGGTGATGGTGAATATTGTGGATTGTTTAGAGGTGCATTTGAAACGTCAGCACATGGACGTTGCTGAAACTTCCAGGCTTTAGCTTCAGAAACAAATGTGAGTGACCTAGATGTTTTCTCAATTATTATTTGTTTCTTATTATGCGTTTATAACTCTGTGGAGAATAATGGTGGGCTTGTGCGTTTGTTTATGACTGGATTCCGGACCGAAGGTGTCCGATGCATTGGGAGATTATGACATAGAAGTGTTGTTGTCTGAGAATTTGGGAACTCTGTGTTTTAAATGTGATTAAATGTGAGTGTGATTTTCATGTGAAAAATTGTGAACTAATTGGTTGAATGTGATAATTGGGAATGATTGTGATGTTGATATGGTGTCATTTTGACCTATGCATTCCATGCATACAAGGCATGATCAGATAATAACAGTTGTGACCGGAGCAACCACCAAGAGCTACAAGTTCAATGTTTATATTTGGGCCTCGAGCCCCACAGTGATTCAGAGCCTCGGGCTCAACGATTAATGCGCCCATATTGGGACAGTTCAGAGCCTCAGGCTCAACAATTAATGCACCCATATTGGGACAGTACGGGCGCTCGGTCACAACACCGTAATAAATTAAAAAAAAGGTGTCACATACGTGTGTCATATGCATTTGATTTAATCATTTGGATTGAGTAAAAGGAAAATGCCTTATGCTTCTGTGGTACCAATCATGTGGTATTTTTTAAAGTGGATTATGAAACAATTGTATTATGCTTACGTGTTGTATGAAATCAATTGGTTATGAATGTCTAATCGAATGAAAAGTATCAAATTGTCTATACTCAAGTGAAATTATGAAATGTGATCAGACATGCAACAATGAAAATATATGTTATGTTAATTGATGAGTTGCATGAATTGAGTGAGCCGTCGATGATGGTTACCTCACTGAGTTCGCAAAACTCACCCAAAATTTGCAATTATTTTTCAGGATTTAGAAGAATATCTCGTTAGGCAACGGGCGTATAGCAACCACATATGAGCGAGATAAGAGGCCGGGATCAGTTCGCGTCTGCAGTAGTGTCTGAGAATAATTGTGTTTTTCGGAATTTTTGTGCAAATGATTAGGTCATGTTGTAAAGTCAACAAATTGAATGAAATTGTATTTACAAAAGGGCCCCCGTGGTCATTGAACTCACTGATGATTATTTATGTAAATTGTTTTCCGCATAATATGTAAAGTATATGTATGTTTCAAAAAAAATTATACTGAGTTTTGACTGAGTGATGTAACACGCCACCCTCACAGGGCACGGACTCGGATATCACCATCGATGTCGAGTTCGGGTCATACGGGAGTGGGGTGTTACATTTAGGTGGTATCAGAGCCCAGAAATACGAACTTCTATGGGCATTTACTGAAACATGGGTAAAGTCACCTATATTAAAGTCATGTCATAGCAGACCGTAACAACTGATCCCTAGTCTGAGTCGTATGGGTATGGGTCATACGTATGAACATGTGTTAAGTGATGAAGTCTGAGAAAAGTGGTGATGTGTCAGAATATGAGCCAATGAAGGTTTATGGGCAAATGGAAATGGGAAAGGAATAATGAAAAATGACATTCATATTGTACTGTGATTAAAAACCCTTAAATGTGATCTGTATCTGAATACATTGGAAAGGGCTGATTTAGAAAGAAGTGATATCAAAATAAATAATGAGATTTAAAGTGTATAAATCGAGTTGAACGAAAAACGAAACTTGTGATAGTCTGGAGAGGTCAAATATGGACATGAAAAAAAAACATTGGTTAAAAGTGATGGGAGTTATGATTTAGCTTAAGAATATGTGAATATGTCTATGAGAGATCAAAAGCTCAGGATGACTAGGTCGTTATGATTTGGACTTGTATGTTCGATAAAATGGGGATAATTGGAAATGAGAAAAAGTACTTGGTTCGATACGGTAGATAAAGATTTACTATAGTTGTGATGATTTGTGTATTATGGAATATAGTGTATCATCAGTGACGATATTGTTTGAAAAAAAAGTGGAAATGATGAGATTAAAGTATGCAAGCCCGGTCAAAAGAAATAACTTTCTATGACTGTGAAAGGATAGATTTGGATTTGAAATGTGATAAAAGTTATGATTTGGCGTAATAATATGTCTGAGATACTGAGATGACACTTCTTGATGCTTCTGCGTCTATACTTTGAAATAAATTGAGAATATACATATGGACAATGAAATAATAGAAACATGGCCTTATCAGTGGGTAAATTGCGCCTGAGTTTGGGTTGCATGTGTGTATGCAATTATGGAAAATATGATAAAGCAAAAGAGTAAAGTGAATGCACTCAAAATGTAAATTCTATAATTATGATAAGATGTTGCATAAGAAGAAGAGGTAAATACTGAAAAACTAGCGCAGAATCGCTGTCAATATGTGGGGTAATGTGAGGTAAAAGTGCAGGCCACGATATGAGCCTACAAAAATAGGTTTTTGCTATGATCAAATAGCAACCTCCAGTTATGGACATGAACAAGGGTAGAAATGCTATCTAGAGATAATTGGAATGTAAGTAGCAGTAGCGAATTTGAGTACGTGGTTATATGATATAAAGACATCTTTCAATAAGATGTCAGAATTTTGAATGGTATCAGCCAGGGTGTAAGTGTAAATGAAATTGCTTAATGCCTCATTGAGCCTTAGTATCGAGGATACATTGACCATAGAAGTCATGAGACAAATTGATCTTTTAAAGATCTTGTGAAATGTTGTAATTGATTTTTCTTGAGCTATTAGGAATGACATGGATAATAGGTGAGTGACAATATCGAGGTTTGTACCAAGAATCACTAATATAGGGTCAGAAAGTCGGGTAATTTAATTTATGACCAATGAAGACAGGCTTTCCATGACCAGTAGCTGGGATCATAAGCTCTTCTCTCGATTCAACAATGGAATCGAGTACTTCTTCCATCGTGGGCCAAGGCCCCTCGCTTGAGTCAATCGGTTTTGCTTCAGAAAGGAATTGACAGACACAATGGAGGGAATTTTGAAATAAGATGACAGGTCTCCCGGAAAAGTTGTGATGTACTGTATCCTTTAAAAAAATGAAAATGAGAATATTGGAGTTATTTCCATAGCAAAGATTCAAGCATAAAGGCTAGAAAAGGCTATCGGGAGTGTATATATTTTTGTTGATGTAAAATATCCAACAATTTGAGGAGACATTCTTGTTCATGTGAGGTGAAAATTGGTCCACATCATAGGCTGTGTTTTTAAATCTATTTGGGAACCATAAATTATCTCTGATGAAGGGGTTTTCAACACAGGAAATTATGGTTGTAGATAGATTGAAATATGTGAAGCAACAGGTATAAATGAACAGACATTAGCATAAGTCAATGTATAATCATTGAGAAAGTGATAGAACTGTTGAAATCTGTTGAGAAAAAGGAAGTTCAATGAAAAATTGAGGATAGCATGTACTTATACTACTGTATTAAGGAATTAGTTACTCAAGGAATTACAAGAGCTAACTATAAGCACAATGAGTTTGAGGTTATATCTATTGGAGTTAACCATACCCCGATAGGATTATGATATTAAAGGTTAATGTGAGCCAAACAACATGATAACAATGAGCGACTATGATCATATTGACAAATGAAGATGAAAGTTTAATGGTTTAAGGGAAAAAGATGTAAGCCACGTCAGTGATAAATGAAAACAAAATGATTATAGTGTTAGGTATGCCATTCGGATTTGGAGATTTTGTATAGACAATAGAGGTTCCCAATTGAGATCAAGAGGGAATTGGTTATAAGGTATATGGTGATGTTGTGTTACCAAGAGATAAATATAGCTGCATGAGCTAAATTGAGATTTATGACTTAAAAATCCCTGCAATAGTAGCTGGTTTGAAAGCGTGGAGTCATGATGAGGACAGAAACATATGAGAGATACATATGACTAGACAGATTTGGAATTGGAAAAGATTGAAAGAACTGTGCTGAGGGAAAACTGTCCTAATAAAGTTAATGTTTCAATCAAAGGTATCGAATAGAACATTTCATAGCACAGTGCCACATATGTGGATACTAGGTTACTCATTCTAGTGTAATAAAGAGTGTATAGTGACGAGTTAAGAAATAATGGTAAAGGAACATCAGATTTGCAAAAAAAAAGGGATTAAATTGAGGATTTGAGAAAAATTGATGGGATAAAATATGTGTATTACCTGATAAAGAGAGGTCCTAGTAAGTGTACCTCAAAAGAGCAATTGGCGGCTAAGCATATCGAACTGAGTGATTATATGTTTGGTTTCCTTGTAGTCTTGACTATTGGAGATAGACATAAAGCTTCAGCATATAAGATTAATGTATAGTGCAAAATGACTACAAGCAATGAGACGACAAAAAGAGTCGATCACTCTGAGTAAAGGTCAGAACAAGTTGGGATATCGTTAGTGAGTGAAATGAATTGAAAATCTGAATAAAGTGGTTTTGAAAGACGAATGGATTTTGGTGGATTATATCAAAGTTGTGACTATATGGGGAAGATTTTAAGTGTATCACCTATGCCAAAGTGTAGTTAGATGAGGTACAAAGGAAATAGGGAAGCTAAGTGGGACATCAAGTGGCCCTTATATAATGAGGGCAAAAATGAGACTAAGGCATTATGAGTGATTTTATGATTAGTATTGTTATAATCCGACATATGTGGTATTAAGACTAGAAGTAAAGAGTTAAATACTCTGAATCTCATCGAGGGCATAATTGAGGAAGAATGATATCTAAATAGAGAATTGATAGGAAATGGGGAGTGTATGAGATAACAGTACCCCTACCTTCTTTAGTATCTAAAATGAATTTCGAAGACGAAATTTTTATTAGGAGGAGAGTTGTAACATCCCATCACCGATGGGAAGGGTAAAATAGTAATTTGAGACGGGTTATGAGTGAGTAAACTAGTCTCGGTATATTCATGCATAATATGGCCTCCATATATGCATAAATTGTAATTTTTGTAAATGCACATAATTGTACATGCATTCCTGACATTTCCCGACATATGTGTTTATTGTGGAAAAATATGAATTGGTGCTTGAACATGGAATTGAAGTGAATTTTTGTGTATTTTACATTTTTGTAGAAATTTAGGAATTTTTCTAGAAATTTTTCGGGATACCTTTCCGGACCGAAAAATTTACAAGTGACAGATTGATTTAGTTTTCGGTACCGAAAATGACTGTCCAATGGCACTGAAAAAATTGATACATGATTTTAGGATTTATTACTTTGAGTCATTGGAATTTGGAGAGAAATTGGACTAGAAATTGAATTAAAATTAGGAAAAAAAAAGACCTAAAGAATACTTTAAACCAGGACAAGTGGGTGTCACTTGCCTACTTAGTCTTATTCTCACTTGTTTATATAAATATCCTAAGTTTGGCAAGCTTCCACGAGATGCTAAGTTGAGAAAGTGAAGGTTGTTCCTAAAGTGATTTTTCTTTCTCCTTCTCATCATCTGAAAGTCTACTTTTCCTTCTCCTTCATTTGTTTCTTCCTTCTTTTAAATTGCTACTCTTCTCTTCTACCTTAAGTGCTTCCTTACCATGTGTTCAAGCTTAAGCCCACTACATCCCATAAAAATGGAGAGTGTCGTGTATGTGAAGTGAGATAGAGGAGTTTGGGAAAAACTTGGAAGATTGAAGCTTTGAAGCTTGTTTAGGTAAGAATTAAGTTTTAGATGCATTTATTGTGCTTTATGGTGCTTAAATTTCATGAAGTTTGCGTGTTGATTGTATGGGCATAAGTTTATGTTTGTGTAAGGATTATTGATGTTTAACATGTGTAGTGTGTGAATTGTGTGTTTTGAAGTGGTTTTGATGATGTTAGATGATTAATTCTTAAAAGGAAATGATGGAGCATGTGTGCTGGAATTTTGTGGGGTTATGTTCAAGTGAATACCTTGATGATTTTGTGGCTGAATTAGAGATTAAATTGGAGGCTTATTGATGTAGGAATGGGGTTAGAATGAAAGGAGTTGTGTTAGGATTAAAATCTAGAAAATTTCTTTTGTGTAGGTTTCAGGTTTTTGGTCATAACTTTTGTTATGGGTGTGCTATTGAGTTGAGGTTTGGCTTAAATTAAACTTAAAAAGTATGAATAGATTTCATATGAAGGAAGTTTTGTTCAATTATGGCTTTAAGGGTTTTAAATTTGGCTTGGAAAGTGAGTTATAGGTGCTGTATGAATAGTAATCCGAACCTTATGACCTGAAATTTTGATGATTTTTTTAGGTTAATTTGGATTGAATTTGCTAATTTGGTCTTCATGAAAGTTGAAGATTTTTGTGTTAGCTTTCTAATGCCACTAATTATGAATCTTTTTTATTTGTAGGTTGAAATTTATGATTTGTTAATGTTCAGGTGGTAATTCAGCCCAAAATGTGTGTTGGTGAGCAAATGCTCTAAGTGCATAAGTTTTGTGCTTTTTGTGTTCTGATATTAATTTTGGACTGTTAAAGGTGAAATTGGCTTAAGTGACCTTCTGGAAAGCTGTAAAGGATTGTTTTAGCTTTCTAATGAGGTATAATATGTGAATTTTGGATGTAAGGATTATAAGTTGTGAATTTGTAAAGTTTGGATATGGGTTAGGTTTTATGCTGTTTTAACAAGCTTAACAAGGTAGCCACATTAATGGGTGAATTTGAACTAGTTAGTGATGGAATTTGTTTCTGAGTCCTTCATGAGAAGTGTATCTTGTTTTCTTATCTTTTAGTGATATAGAGAATGTAATTTTTTGACAATGGGTTAGAAAGTTATGAACTTTGTAAGATTGGGTTATTGTTGAGAATAATTTGGGTAGGCAGAAGATTTGCTTGAGAATTTGATTTGGTTAGAGGTGGAATTGGTTTCCAAGTTGTTCATGAAAGTTGTAGCATTTGTTTTTCTCTTTTGATTGATATAAAATTTGGAATTTTTGGCAAAGGGGATGAAAAGTTATGATTTTTAGAAAGATGTTGTATTGTTGTGGTAAATGTGTGATTGATTAGACAGTGTATTTGAGTGCATTTTTGACACCCTTAGATATGAAATTGGATTTTTAGCTCTTCATGAAATTTGTGGGATTTTCTGAGAGCTTTCCAACGAGACCTAATTTGTGTTTTTTGGATATTAGTGTAAAAAGATAAGGGTTTTGAACGAAGAGAAGAAGGTATTTGGTGAAATTGGAAAAAAAAAAAAAGGAAAAATGAAAATTTGAAAAAAAAAACGAAAATTTCATATCCTCACATCTCTCCCTCTTGAGAGTGATTTTTTTAAAAAAATTAATTAATATTTTTATTTGTATTACTTATTATTTCTATTTTTGTCTTAATTTAATACTTTTGTCAATTACTTTTTCACCCGACATCCGATTGACCTGATTCTCGAGACATCGGATTCGTGTAATATTTAATTTCAGTTATTTGTGAAATTGGAAATTTTTAGAGATAAAATTGACGGGGATTAATTAGGTTGAAGTGAGAGGACCGGGTAATTATTTTTTTGGTCCGTCTTTTATTAATAATTGGACTTATAGAGGTCCGAATTGAGTGATTTTAGTGTCTATGGCTTTAAAATTTTTAGAGAAATTTTTGTGACAGGAATTGGTTAGGTCGAAGTGAGGGGATCGGGTAATGATTTTTTCGATCCGTCTTGTATTTATTATTGGACCTATAAAGGTCCAAATAGAGCGTTTTTAGTGTCTATGAGTTTCTAATTTTTAGAAGAATACTTTGTGGCGGGAAATTGTGATATAGTGCCGGGAATGTCACGAACATGCATTGTACACATTTTAATTGCTACATGTGCATTATTAATTATTTCTGAGTGTACCTTTGGTGATGGTGAATATTGTGGATTGTTTAGAGGCGCATTTGAAACGTCAGCACACGGACGTTGCTGAGACTTCCAGACTTTAGCTTCGGAAACAAATGTGAGTGACCTAGATGGTTTCTCAATTATTATTTGTTTTTTATTATGCGTTCTATGGAGAATAATTGTGGGCTTGTGCGTTTGTTTATGACTGGATTCCGGACCGAAGGTGTCCGATGCATTGGGAGATTATGACATAGAAGTGTTGTTGTCTGAGAATTTGGGAACTCTATGTTTTAAATGTGATTAAATGTGAGTGTGATTTTCATGTGAAAAATTGTGAACTAATTGGTTGAATGTGATAATTGGGAATGATTGTGATGTTGATATGGTTTCATTTTGACCTATGCATTCCATGCATACAAGGCATGATCCAGATAATATGATTGTATTTGGAAGCGACTTGAGAGCTATAAGCTTAATTTTTATATTTGGGCCTCGAGCCCCACAGTGATTCAGAGCCTCGGGCTCAACGATTAATGCGCTCATATTAGGACAGTTCAGAGCCTCAGGCTCAACGATTAATGCACCTATATTGGGACAGTACAGGCGCTCGGTCACAACACCGTAATAAATAAAAAAAAGGTGTCACATACGTGTGTCATATGCATTTGATTTAATCATTTGGATTGAGTAAAAGGCAAATGCCTTATGCTTCTGTGGTACCAATCATGTGGTATTTTTGAAAGTGGATTATGAAACAATTGTATTATGCTTACGTGTTGTATGAAATCAATTGGTTATGAATGTCTAATCGAATGAAAAGTATCAAATTGTTTGTACTCAAGTGAAATTGTGAAATGTGATCAGACATGTAACAATGAAAATATATGTTATGTGAATTGATGAGTTGCATGAATTGAGTGAACCATCGATGATGGTTACCTCACTGAGTTCGTAAAACTCACCCAAATTTTGTAATTATTTTTCAGGACTCAGAAGAATATCCCGTTAGGCAACGGGCGTATAGCAACCACATATGAGCGAGATAAGAGTTCGGGATCAGTTCGCGTCTGCAGTAGTGTCTGAGAATAATTATGTTTTTCAGAATTTTTGTACAAATGATTAGGTCATGTTGTAAAGTCAACAAACTGAATGAAATTGTATTTACAAAAGGGCCCCCTTGGTCATTGAACTCACTGATTATTATTTATGTAAATTGTTTTCTGCATAATATGTAAAGTATGTGTATGTTTCAAAAAAAATTTTATACTGAGTTTTGACTGAGTGATGTAACACGCCACCCTCACAGGGCATAGACTCGGATATCACCATCGATGTCGGGTTCGGGTCATGCGGGAGTGGGGTGTTACAATCTGTCATATGCTTTCCAAGGTTGCCTAATCCGTTTATGATTTCTTCTTCCGCTAGGTTATTGTGTGCCATCCCTTGATACTTCTGCTCTGATACCAATTGTAAACGATCTAGAAGGGGGGTTGAATAGATCTTTGAACCTTTTTCGCAAAGTGCTACAAATAACAGAGAATTAGAACACAATAATTTAATCGATTAAATTGAAATGTAAACGAGTAGGGAAGAAGAGCAAACATTATTTTTATAGAGGTTCGGTGCTAAGACCTACGTCCTCTACCTAATCTCCCACTTAGGATTTGGCAGATTACTTTACTGCACACTTTTTAGTTCAGTGTGAACTTTTACAACACCGCTTGATTTCCGGCTCAAGCTACCCTTACAATAGATTTGTTTTCCGACACAAATCCTACCTCACAAGTGACTTTTCACTTATCACTCAACTCACAATAATAATGAGATAAAGATGAAAGAACAATGCTTAATACAGATTTGAAACAAGCTATGAGCAATATAGAGCAAGTTTGGAACAATAGCGGAATTCTTTAGCTTTTTGGACTTCAATATTTTGATCCCTTGTTTTTCCACTATTTATCTGTAGACTAGAGATGAAATAGTCGTTGTAAATCCTCTTCTAGTCGTTGCATGATTTCTTATGGACGTTGCTTGATTTCTTCCTTTCCATTTAGGAATGATTCGGACACATCTTATTCAGTTCTACCTGATAGTTGACTAGTCGAGTTATTATAGTCAACTAGTATCAACGTTTTTCGTTGCATGTTTCATCTCCGCTCTTCGATTAGTCGACTAGTGCCATGATAGTCGACTAGTGCTCCTATCCACTTGATTTGTAGTCGACTTGTAACATTTTAGTCGACTTGTTTCAAGCCCCATCTGATGATCCTTAATTTATTAGTCGACTTGTGATATGTTGGTTGACTTGTGCTGACTCCAACGAATATATTTATTCGGATCTTCCCATAATTTTCATGTTTAAGTCTCTATCACATTGAAGATTACTTCCTTCTTGATTTCACTATGATTTATAATACTTTCTAGATTTATTTCAATCCAAAACACCTGAAATAATTTCTTAACAAATTCTATACATTTTATTATTATCAAAACATAATCGGGATTTAATTTTTCAACCACCATTGGTCCAACAAATCTCATCACTTAAAATTTCTTTATGTTATTCAAAATTACCTTCACCTAATAACTCCTGTTTATGATTCTATATTATTTTATTTGTTTTCCTTTTTCCTTTTTGCTTCCAAATAAATGTTTTTAGGCAACATCATATAAAACAAATAACACAATTAGACTAAAAAAACTAAAGCACCTATATAGAATCGAAAGGAGACAAATATAATAGAACAACAATAACTCAACCATATATTACAAAGATATATCTACGATAAAGGAAAACAACAAAAGAAATTTTAATATCATATATAAAATAAAAATAATTTACTATGATATCAACAAAATAATAAAAGATAAATTTTGATTGAATCATCGTATGATTTATGATAAAACACATTAACAAGAATTAGTTGAAATTTTTAAAATTAGGAAACTTATTACAAATATTAAAAAGGAAAACTTGAGGATGAAAATGTAATAATGACAAACTTAAGGGACTAACATGTAATAATAATAAACTTGAGGGACTAAAATGTAATTATATCAAAATCGAGGACAAAATGTAATTATGACAAACTTTAGGGACTAAAATGTAATTGTGAAAAACTTGAGTGACTATAATGTAATTATGACAAAATTAAGGGACTAAAATGTAATAATAACAAATTTGAGGAACTAAAATGTAATTATGCAAAATTTGAGGGGCAAAATGTAATTATGACAAACTTGAGGGACTAAAATGTAATTATGTCAAATTTGAGGGACAAAATGTAATTATGTCAAACTTGAGGTATACAAACATGAGGGACCAAAATATAATTATGTCAAACTTGAGGAGCTAAAATGTAATTATGAAAAATTAAGGGATTAAAATGTAATAATGACAAAAATAAGGGACTAAAATGTAATTATGATAAACTTGTGGGACTAAAATGTAATTAAGCCAAACTTAAGGGACTAGAAAGACGATATCACTACACTATGATATAATTGTTTGAGAATAAGATGGACTTATGTTTTGGCTTCATTAGCTTGCTTTTTTTCTATTAATTGTTTAGGATTCAATTAATTGTTCTATTTGTTTTCTTTTCCTACTCCCTTTTTCACTTTCAGATAAATACTTTTAGACAACATCATACAACAAAGAGTAATTTTAATATCCTATTTAAAAATTAAAAAGTATTTTATTATGATACTTGTGAAATGAAAGAAAGATAAATTGTCAAGATAAATTTTGATTAGAATTGTCGATGATTTTTGTTAAAAGATACAAACAAGAATTAACCAAAAGAATTAAAATTAGGAAACTTATTACAAATACATGAAAAGGAAAAAGTGAGGCACAAAATTGTAATAATGACAACCTTGGGGGAGTAAAATGTAATAATGACAAATTTGAGGACTAAAATGTAATTATGTTAAAATTGAGGGACAAAATGTAAATATGACAAACTTGAGGGACTAAAATGTAATTGTGAAAATTGAGTGACTAAAATGTAATTATGTAAAATTGAGGGATTAAAATGTAATAATGAAAAATTAAGAGATTAAAATGTAATTATGACAAAATTGAGGGACTAAAATGTGATTATGCAAAATTTGAGGGAAAAAATGTAATTATGACAAACGCGAGGGACAAAAATGTAATTTTGTGAAATTTGAGGGACAAAATGTTATTATGTCAAACTTGAAGGACTAAAATGCAATGAGTTACCAAAATAAAATTATGTCAAACTTGAGGGATTAAAGTTTAATTATAAAAAATTAAGGGGTTAAAATGTAATAATGACAAACATAAGGGACTAAAAGGTAATAATGATAAATTTGTGAGACTAAAGTGTAATTAAGCTAAACTTGAGGGACTAAAAAGACTTCATTGCTACGCTATGATATAGTTGTTTGAGAACAAGATAGACCTCTATTTTGGATTCCTTTACTTTTCCTCCTCGTTTGGATTTAGGGAAGTTAATCTTGGCCCGACTCGTCCGACTTGGGTTAACTGGGCTACAGGCCAAAACCAGTCAACCCAACCGGACCACAAGCTAAGGTCGAGCTGGCTCGGGCTATGGCCAAATCACGACTTCAAAAATGATGGTGTTATTTTGTCAAAATCGACATCATTTTTACCTTTTTTAAATATAAAGTGCGTCGAGCCCGACCACGTGCCATCTAACCTGTGGTCAGGATGAGCTAGGAGCAACCCGGGCCCAACTCGGCCCATTGACATTTCTAGCTTGATCTTATAAGTGTTATTGTCTTTTAGTATTTTCATTTTTTGATTACAAAATCTTCGCAAAAGTTTCAGATTTACACAATTTGGCCTTTACCTTTGCATGTATGTATATAATCATAATTATTATCTAGGATTAAATTTTAAATTCATTACCAATCGATTTAAGAATTTATTGTGTCATACACAAAGAAATAGTTGAAGATAAAAAATATTTTAATTATATTGGACTTGATTGTAAAATTTTATTGAGCCCAATTGATATTTAACTAGAAGTAATTGTAATTCTAATTAAAATTTAATTGAAATTAGAATTAGAATTTTATTTTAATTAAATTATTGAAAGATCTAAAATATATTATAAATAAACTTAATTAGGATCAAGAGAGTTAACTTCTTACTTAATCTTCTCTATAAAACTATAGAATTCTCTTAACTCATTTTTGAATGCCGTTAGAAGTTGATCATTTGCTACAATAGTTTAGACAAATCAATTTTAAAATGATTTGAATGATACGACAAGAATATAATCAAATTTTAGAAAAAGTATGAATTATGATTCATACTTTATTATATTTATATATTAATCATGTTATAGAATTTAAGTAATCTAAAATTAAAATATATTTATTTCAGGGATCTGATATTGGACAGATTTCTCAACCATTTTCTCACATAATTAGTGTTTCCTCGTATTTGAATGTAAAAGGATCCGTCAGACTTATAAGTCAAATGGGAGAATCGAACGCTGATTAAATCTTACTTTCTTATTTATAATAATTATATGGATATTAAATGGCCGCTTTTTCATTTTAGTAATTGACATATGTGGAGTAGTCTTCGAGTTGAAGTCATTGTCTTATATCAGAACTTCCGTGGCCTCTGCGTGTTGAACTGAGATATCATCTGTAGGAGTGGCAATCAACATCAAGCTGTGTTTTCTGCCAACTGTTGCTCCAAACTTCTCGGTCATGTCTAAATTCTGCGGCGACATTCCGTCCGGCAACTTCCAGTCAAAGTAGTATAGTAGTTGAGCAAGTGGAAGCACCACGTTTGCGAGGCCAAAATGCATACCCGGACATATCCTCCTTCCTGCTCCAAATGGTATGAACTCAAAGTTCTGTCCTTTAAAATCCAGTCTACCATCTTCAAATCTCTCTGGTATGAACCTCTCTGCATCAGACCAATACTTGGGGTCTCTTCCAAGTGCCCATGCGTTAATCATTAGTGTGGTTTTGCCAGGTATTTCATACCCATTAACCACACAAGTTTCCCGACTTTGTCTTGGAAGCAACAATGGCACTGGTGGGTGTAGCCTTAGTGTTTCTTTTATCACTTCCTTCAGATAATGCAATTCCTCAACATCAGCATCTGTGATGGCTTTCTTTCCTCTTAAGTTTTGCCTTACTTCGGCTTGTGCTTTCTTCAACACTCGATGGTTTTTCATCATTTCAGCCATAGCCCATTCTGATGTTATTGAGGAAGTGTCAGTTCCAGCAGTGAACATATCCTGCACAAGTAATTTATTAGGTTGATTGGTTTCATGTCAAGGTTCACGAATCAGAAGAAACAGTCTTAAAATTAAATATCTGGAACAGATGATGAAGTATGAAATTACTATGGTTCGATTTTGATAAAATTTTACAGGTGAAAGAGACAAGAAACTTAACCAGAATGACGGCTTTTAAGCTGTTTCTAGTGATAGGACACCGAAGATTGCCAGACTCCTGAAGCCTTAAAAGGACATCGAGAAGATCATCCTCTCCTGATTCACCACCACCTTGACCTGTAGTCCTCAATCTTTCTCTGTGCTCCTCTATAATTGTATCAAATACCTCGCTCAACTGTTCTTGAAGGGCTAAAAGTTCAGCTTTCATCCCAGTAATTCCTTGAAGAAACGCCAATGAAGGGAACACATCAACTATATTAAAACCAGCAGCCAGCTCTGTCCCTTTCTTCGCACCTTCTATAACTGCCTCTTGCTTATCCTCTGAGCACTTGCTACCGAATGCCGATCTGCAAACTACTTTATTTGCGAACAACAATACCATTTTGCTAAAATTGATAGGACTTCCTGCGGAGGATCGGACCGATTCGACAAGGTTCTTGACCTCATCGTGACGAACAGAAGTGAAGGACTGGACCCTTTTAGGACTCAAGAGTTCTGTCATGCAAAATTTCCTCATTTGCTTCCAGTACTCACCATATGGAGCAAAGGCAATATCTAAACCACCGTACGTCAGAATTGTGGGGGCTAATAAGTTAGGCCTCTGAGCAAAGGAGATATCTTGCACCCTCAGTACTTCATCAGCTAACTCAGCCGATGATACAACAACCGTAGAAACCTCGCCGAGCCGCAGATGCATGATGGGTCCATGTTCTTCAGCAAGGTCTCTAAGAGCATGGTATGGTAGTGAACCAACCAAATTATGCAAATTGCCAATGATGGGCAGTTTCATTGGCCCTGGTAATGTTCTTTTCGTTGTAGTACTTGTGCTCTCAGGTTCATATTTTCTGCAGTAAACCTTGGTAGGCTGGTTTAGGGAAGTAGAAGAACGAGTGACAACGAAAGCTGGAGTCCCAATTTTCTTGGGGAACAACGTTGTAGATCCCAGAGTTAAGGAGGTTGCAAACATTGAAGGGATGATGATCCCATTTTTGCAGAGATGGCTCTGAGTTGCTAAGCTACTGCAAGCATTTTCATTCAACTAACTCCTACTATTTAAATTCCTGTCTCTATAACTTTCTAGTCTTCGGAAATACCTGTAGAAGTCAGCTGTAACATAGACTCCGCAGAACCCACGTTTTAACAGAACTCACATTTCAACGGACTCTCACTGTTAAACCCCACATTTTAGCGTACTGTTGTTGTATAATTTTCCAAGCCCAGCACAGCACACCTAAACGCAGAGAAAATTCATGGAGCCATTGTTAGACTAGTAGTACTTTGTATGCCATTATTGACAGAACACTGAATATAGCACATCGAATTATATGTTACCTACTGTCATATTGAAAAACTTCTTTCACTTTGTCTTATGTTAAGACTTTGAAATTTGACTTGATATAAAAGCTGTACGCATCTACAGACGCCATGATCCAAGTCATATTCAAAAATTTTACACCGAACTCTTTATAATTTTAATAGAATTAATTCATATCAGCTTAATTCATTTAATTTTTTAATTTAATCTCACCTTAAATTTCGATAAATTCAATATTGATATACTAACTTCATGTCAAATCGATATAAATATTCAATAAAAATTTGGAAGGTCCGATAATATGCAACTTTAAAGAAGATATTTCTAAAAGACACAACAGATAAAATAAATATTGAAATGACTTTGAGCTATCTTTAAGTAGTGTTCTTATTAGTAGGAAAAGGCTCCTAAAAGTGATTTAGTAATTAAAATTAATCACCTTATTAATTAATAAAGTGATTTAGTAAATTAAAATTAATCACCTTATTAATTAATAGTGTTCTTATTAGTAGGAACCTTATTAATTAATAAAGTGATTCAGTAAATTAAAATTAACCACCTTATTAATTAATGGATTAATTAATAAGGTGATTAATTTTATAAAATAATTTTAAAATTAATCAATTAAATTTTTTGCATTCAAATTTTATTCAATTTAAGTGATGAGATGTTATAAAAACTTAAGATATGGATTATTTAACTTAAAAACTATATCAAATAATTAATATATAATAATAATATCAATAACAATAATAACAAATAACAATTTGACCTTGAGGGTAGGGTCGATTTTTATGAGGTCAACAATGATACAATTGGGCTCCAGCTTAAATGCTTAATTCTGAGGAGACTAATATGGAAATGATGTGAGGGTGAGGCAATAATGCAAATGAAAAAATACGCCAATGCACATAGATTTAGATTGCAATTTTTTGCTCACCATGTTAATAGTTAATAAAAATATCATACTAAATAAAAAATTAAAACTTTTAAGTACAATAACCAAACTTTTTGCTTCATTCTTTAACTTGACGTCATTCCAAAATCTAGATAATTCTATCAAAGTCAATCTTATTTGATGAAGTTGAAATATAAAAACTTTAACACTTTTTGTTCAACTCTCCCAATAGAGTATTAGACAATGATTTCATGGTAAAGCCCAAAATATTATCAAGTAAAGCATTTCATCTTTTAGGAGAATTTGAAGAAAAAAAATGCATCTATGTATTGCACAAATCCATGTAATGAAACGTCTTTAACACAAGAATGTCTCATATCACTAAGAGTAAGATTGAGATTGTTGGCAGTTACACGAACAGCCATTTATATATAACTTATGTCATTTTTTTTGTCCTAATATAAAAGGAGGAACAAGAAGTTGGCCTTGAAGAGTTCTCTTTCTTAAGAAAAGAAATACATCAAAAACCAACAAGCTTTTGGTTCTCTTTCTCTTTGCAATTTTGCAAAAATCCGAACGAAAGAGAAAAACTTCCTTCATTCTTCCTCACATGAATCACACCATCAAGGGTTAGAGTTTGAGGCGTAGATTAACGGTGACTCTAGTAGCTAACTATAAAACTTGAATTAGCAAACAAAGAATTGACCGACCGCT
Organism: Erythroxylum novogranatense; assembly: GCA_029891385.1. Classification (NCBI taxonomy): domain Eukaryota; kingdom Viridiplantae; phylum Streptophyta; class Magnoliopsida; order Malpighiales; family Erythroxylaceae; genus Erythroxylum; species Erythroxylum novogranatense. The sequence continues at coordinate 10,761,171 of CM057230.1, read as the reverse complement.
TCTACATTAAGGTCAGTCTGTAACATCCCGTTATCGATGTGACGGGTCTATCGATAATTTGGATTGGGTTAGGATTGAGTACAGGCAAATATTGCATTGCACATGCATTATAGTTTCTATAGTCATCGGTAAATAACTATTGATTGCATAAGCATATGAATGTACATACATGTATGACAATATCCCGATTAAATCGTGTAAAGTGGAAATTTGGTTATAATTGTACAGATCAAGTTTTGAATATAGAATTGGAGTGAAATTGAATTTAGAGGAATGGAAATTAAAATTTGAGTATGGGAATGGGTATTTATTAATTTTGTAGATTTATAGGAATTTTTTAGGAATTTTTAGAGGATCGAGTCCGGACCGAAAAAATGACTTAAAGGCTGATTAATTAGATTTCGATTCCGCAATTGAGTGGCAATTGGGGCGAGACAATTTGAATTATGATTTTAGGATTTATTATAAATTGTTATTGTGAAATTGGGATAAAAATAGAATAAGAAATTGGATTGAGGTTGTTCGGACTGGTCTTGTGGCAATTAAATTGCCAAACAAGCCCTAGGTCCCTTTGTTTATAAGCTAAAATCCTTGAAATTGTCATCCACGAATTTCCTTTGCTTTCAAAGAAAATGGAGTTTTACCGTGGGTGAGCATAGCTTGGGATTTGGAGTTTCTTGGAGAATTTTCGAAGGTTTAAAGCTTGAATCAAGTAAGTTCCTACTTCTCTATGCCTTAAGTCGTTGAATTTGATCATTGATTTGAGCATTGAATGAGGTTATTAATTGTTTGAGAGTTTGAAAGTTTCGGATGATAGGGTTTTTAAGAAAAACAGTGATTTTGATTTGGGTATTTGATGAGTAACGATTAAATGATGGATTTGAGGTTAGAAATAAGTTGGGTTTAATGTTTAAAATTGATTGGGAGTGTTTAGAATGGATTTGGGTAAATTTATATCAGAAGATCAGAAGAATTTCTGGGATTCGGATGCATTTCTGGGATCACACGCCGCGGCGAGCCACCCCATCGTGCATGTCGCGACGAAGAAATGAATTATACGCCGCGACGAGCTGAAATCTGTCGTACGCCGCAACGAGTGAAGATGTGCGCCGCGGTGAGAGAATTTCGTCTGCACGTCGCGACGAGACCAAGGCGCACGTCACGTCGCGGCGAGCAGGTGTGGATTCGCCGCGGGGAGAAATGAAGCGTGCGTCGCGGCGAAGGAAGAGGTCTCGCCGCGGCGAGCGACCATGCGCCCCGGCGAGGGCCTCTAGTTTTCGAAAATGAAATTTAAGTGTTTATAAAATGATTGTTACAAGTAATGAGTTTGAGGTTTTGACTTCGAATGAATTGGTTCTTTAGTGATTAATTGGAATTTAGAATCTAAGAATTTTGAATTGATAAGAAGGAAATTCAGAATTGAATTCGATGATTATCGGAATCGAGTGGCAAACGAATAGTGAATGTGATTCTATTGGAGTATGACTTGATAGAGTTGGAATCTAGTCAATCGAATTATGGTATTTGGAATTGTTATGAATTAGAGTGAAAGGGGTCAAATTGGGAAAAATTCGGGAATAGGATCAGAAATGTCATAACATGTATAGTACGCAATCTATTAGACACATATGCATGATTGATTATTAAAATTGGTATAATTAGTGATGTTCGATTATTTGATTGTTATAGAGGCACCGCTGGAGCAATTCCACGGATATGCTGGGACTTCCAGGCTGTAGCTCGGAAGTGCAAGTGAGTAACCTAGTTGGTTTCTCAACCTTATGTGTTTAATTATATGCACTCATGCCATGTGGAGATAAGGATGGATATATGTGTGATTGCTTTTGATTGATTTCGAACCACAGGTGTTCGAAATAGCGAAAATGTGATATTGAAGTGCAAATGTGAATAAGTGTTTATGAATGCATTAGCGAATTGAATTGTAAATGCATTAGTGAAATGAATTAAATTGCATATGATTGAAATACCGAACCAAAGGTCTGAAGAAATGAAAAATGGTATCGAAATGGAAAATGAGACATGTGCATTCATGCATAATTGCATGATCAGTTAATGGTAGTTGTGATCGGTGGTACCAACGTATTCGGAGCCACAGGCTCAATGCATTGTGCCCATCACTGGGCTTAACAGGGGATATCACGCCCAACGTATATGAGAGCTTTAAGCTCAACGCACAGGACCTCAGGTCCAACAATTATTAGAGCCTCAGGCTCACCGAAGGGCATATCACGCCCAACGATTTCAGAGCCACTGGCTCAACGCAATGTGCCCGTCACTGGGACAATTTCAGGCGCACGGTCACAACAACGAAAAGAAAATGAAAGTGTCACATGCGCATTGCATATGTATATGATGACTGCAAAATGTGAACAATGAAATTGCATGTGATATTTCTGTAAATGCTACTGTGTGACTATGTGTATATGATTTGTGAATGCATGAGTTGGGTGAACCATCGATGATGGTTTCTCACTGAGTTCGCAAACTCACCCAACATTGCAATTATTTTTCAGGAAATGAAGAGTACCCCGTCAGAAAAACGGGAGTATGACTACAGCTAGCAAGACAGAGTCAAGGGTCGGGATCAGTCCTCGTCTGCATTTGTGTCATTCTGCATTAGTATAGTGTTTGTGTAAATTGCATTTCTGTGAGTTCCGCAGATTTGATATTTTATTCAGTGGGCCCCAATTGATTAAGTGTAATTGACCGTTCTAGCATACCACCCTCGCGGGTCACGGACTCGGATATCACTATCGATGTCGGGTTCAGGTCTCGCGGGAGTGGGGTGCTACACAGTCCTTATAATTCTACATTAGTATCAGAGACAGTATTGTGTTTACATCATAAGTAAAGTAATGGCTCACTCATTTAATGTATCTACACATGTTTGTAAAGATAGAAACATACTACCTTTTGTTTTTAGTACATACGTGAATATACAAAAGAAAATTTTTTGTTTTCATGCTCATTCTCTACATACATTGTTTTCGTTTTTATAAAGAAAATGAAAAAAATAAAAATCACATAAAGATTTGGTTTTTTGTTACAAAAGAGACGTAAGAAAAGAAAAAGGGTTTTGCATAAATAGTTTTCTGATACTCTTGTCTTTATTACGTGAAAGAAGTGAAGGTATGCATGAAAAATGGTTCGATTTTTGAGTGTGATTATACATATTCTATACTCTTGTCTTTATTACGTGAAAGAAGAGATCATATACATGAATAACTAGAGTAGGACATGGTTTTTCATTTTTTGTGCGTGAAGATACATAAAAAGAGAAGTGTTTTGTTATTTAATAAAAAGAGAAGTGTTTTGTTGTTTCATGCATGAACAAAATAGTGAAGAACAAAAGTTTTTTTTCTTTTGGTTTTGTATAAGTTGATAAGTAAACAAAGTGAAGAGTTAAATATAAATACTTTGTGATTTTCATGAGTTAATGTTATAAATTCATGAATGTATTTTTATATAATATAATTTTGAAACATTCCATAAATATGTTTTATGGGTAATTTTGTATTATATTTAAAATAATATTATTAAATGAGTTTTATATAATTTTGTATGTAAATTTTGTTTTATATGTATAAAGTTTTTATTGTAAATTAGCTTTATATATAAGTTTTTTGTTTCGACATCTTGTGATATGTCAAATTAAAATAGGTTAATTAAATTATAGAAATTCCTAATTTTTTTTTTTTGGTATAAGATGATTATGAGCTTAGGAAAAGTTTTGATCATACTATATGAATTATGGATTTTTCAAATAATTTAATTAATGGAAATGTGCCTTATGTATGGCAACTAAAATCTTGAACGATGATTTGTCCACCACTGAAAAATTGGATGGATCCAATTATGATATGTCGCAAAGAAAGATTCAGTATCTTCTAAATGAATGAGAATTAATCGAACATTTAACCTTAATAATGACTGCACCTTCAGTCAAAGACAAAGACGAAAAAGATATTGATATTACTAGTGAGCAATATAAAGCATCCTTAAAGACTTATGCAGATTGGTCTAAAAAGGATCGTAAGGCATGTTATTCTATGTTGTATTTCATGCATAACGATCTAAATGGAGAGTTTGAGGATTGTGCCACTGCTAAGGACATGTGGGATAAACTTAAGATCACTTTTGGTCAAACATACGATATAAGGCTTCCTGTTTTGCACCTCAAGTGGATGAACTACGAGATTAATAGGACTCGTACTATGGCTGAACATTTATGAACGATGAGTGCTATAGTTCATGATCTTAAGGTAGTTGTCTGGCTATCTTTGAAGAGGAACAAGTCCTGAATGTGATTCGGGCTCTTCCAAATCATACTAAGCACTAGAAGAATGTGAAACTTGTTTTGACACATAATGAGAATGTCAAAACTGTTTCAGAGATCACTAAGCATGTTTGGAAGAAGAAATCTACATGCTACCACCACAGGGTTATCAAAGGGCCAAGGAAGGAGAGGTTTGTCGATTATTGAAGTCTATTTATGGTCTCAAACAAGCAGGAAGACAGTGGCACAAAGAGCTAACAACAAAATTAAAGAGTTTAGGCTTTGACAAAGCAAAATCTGACCATTGCCTATACACTAAAGGCCAGGACCACAATTTTATTGCACTCATCATCTACGTGGATGACATACTCATCACAGGCGCTAAGGAAGAAAACTTAAACCACATCAAAGATGCCCTCCACAGAGAATTCAACATCAAAGACCTAGGATATGCTAAATTCTTCCTAAGTGTTGAAATAGCTAGATTGGAGAAGGGAATGCTACTAAGCCAAAATACATAAAGGACATTTTACATGAAACAAACCTACTGGATTGTAAGCCATGCATCACACCCGTAGTCCCAGGAAATAAACTCACCACTGATGAAGGCGAATTGCTCCCAGATCCGGAACTCTACTGTAGAATTATTGGCCGGTTACAGTACCTGAGCTTCACCCGACCCGACCTTACCTACATCACACAACTTAGTCAATTTATGCAATCACCAAGAGAGCCCCACTGGAAAGCAGTCATACATGTCCTCAAGTACCTCAAAGGGACACAACACCAAGGCCTATTCTACCCATCCAACTCAAGCTTACAGCTCACCGCTTACTCCGACGCTGACTGGGCCAGCTGCGCGTTTACCAGACACTCCCTCACTGGCTTCTGTGTGTTCCTCGAACACTCTCCCATATCATGGAAAACAAAGAAACAAAAAACAGTTAGTAGATCCATAGCCGAAGCAGAATACCGAAGCCTAGCATCGACCACATGTGAGTTAAAATGGGTTGTATAATTACTTCGATGCTTTCAAATAGCAAGCACATGGGCCATACCTTTGTACTGCGACAACCAAGCAGTGATCTACATCTTGAAGAACCCTGTCTTCCATGAGAGAACCAAGCACCTGGAAATCGATCTCCATCTCGTACGCGACGCTGTAACCTTGAACTTTCTAGATCTCCAACATGTCCACAGCAAACATCAACTCGCGGACCTGTTCACAAAGCCCCTCATGGCACGAGCCTTTGAAGATCTAACTCTCAAGTGCGGATCTATCAGCTTTCCAGAAGCTCCGACCTGAAGGAGGTGATGAGAATCTCAGGTCACCTAAGACCAGCTCCACCCGAATAGGAAAGAAAGTGAAGTGGGCTAGGGCATAAATGAGGACATAATACATAACAATCGGACAAGAGGCAGGAAGAAAGGAGTGGGCTGACCCAAAAGCAACTATAAACTCACCCACACATAGACTATTCGGACCACCCATGCAAGTTACTTATTTTTCCTTTTTTGTTTTCTTTTCATGTGCATAGCTCTAGAATCTTCCAGCCATTAGCTAGCTCTTCTGTTACACACACACCCGCACCTTAACAGCAAATTAGTTGTCCTTGTACAACATAAATATTCTCCTCCTGTACAGACCCAACGCATGATGGAATACAATTTTTCTCATCGAAGAAAACTTTTCCTTCAGGCGGCAACAAGTGATAGGCACGAAGACAGAAAACATTTTTAACGTGTGAGGTTTTTAATTTGGAGAACAGGGGGAGACGCGACAACAGACTTGGACGCACGCCGCAGTTAAGGACCTGGACGCACGACTTGGAACCTTACTGATGAAGGACTACCTCATCCACGCAGATGAGGCTTGACGAACACAAACTTAGCTACTGCATTTGGAGAAATCTGGACGCACGCAGAAAAGACGCAGACTAGAGGCACGTAGAGACGCATTCTAGACCTGTTTATTTTAATGTTTTTGTTCAAGATTCGGCAGGGTTCTTCACTCCTTACTCCTCTAATGTTTATTTTCTTTTTTTTTATATCTATCTTGTTTAACATGAACATGAGTGAGTAGATTTCTTGTTAGGTTTCAAAGATGGGATGTAGTTTTCGAATTTCTACATGATTTGATTTTGAATTTTGTCCAATAAAATTGATTCATGGTTTTGATTTTTGTTTTGCCTATTATTGTGCTTGTTATATGTTAGGCCTCACATAATTTATGTCAAAATTATCAGTTGAAGAACCAAAAAGTGAAAATCAGTAGTGGAAAACCAAAATTAAGAACTTGTAGGTTTAGACCTGGATATAGGCAAAAAATGTAACGCCCCATATTAGGGGTTAGAATATTAAAGAAATTTAGTACATTTTATGCCTTGCATATTTGAATATTTGCTTATTGTGTATAAGCATTTTGGACACATACAACATGCATTCATGACATTTTTCCGGGTAAAATGGAATTATAAAATGCAAATAAATTATGAAATTTTTATTCAGAGACTATTAGTATTATTTTGAAATTTTCGGTAAATTTGTGAAAAAATATTGAAAGTTGGACCAATCCTAGTGTGACATGTGGACCGATTAAAGATTAACATGTGACAAATGGAAGTTTGACAAATGGCCTGTCATGTTGGAGACATGTGGCAGCTTGCATGGACGACAAATGGCTCACATGCTTAGAGCCATGTGTCAATGTGATAGTAAACGACGTAATTATGTGTTTTGGTAAGGCACGTTATTGTAGCTCTCTGTTCTTCTCTGAACGGTATGGTCCTTCACCGAGAGCATCATAATCTACCTAGAACCTTTATCACCTAAACCTGTGATTGACTCTCCCTTATGCGTTAACCTTTGCAAAACAAACAGTTTAGCCCAGTCGTTATTTTGTTCTTTTTAGTCTTGTTTTTATTCCTTAGTTTATTGAAACATCATTGTTGGTGATTTTCTGAAAGCAAGGTAAGTGAAATGTTAAGTTTCTAAGCTCTGTGAATGATTTTGATGTTGTGATAATGTTGGGATTAAATACATGCATGAGTTGTGTATAAAGCTAATTCAGTAACAGTGATAGAGAGATGAATTGATATTATTAAGTAGTGGAAGTGTATTACCGATTGCATGGATTTGTGCAAAAATTGTTTATAGGATTTGGTGAGATCTTAGTATAGAAAGGAGTTAAATGAAGTGAAAGCATAGAGAATGGTAAAAAGAAAAGCATCAGATGAAAGATGGAAAGAAAATACAGTAGTGAGAGAAAGCTTGAGTAAGGAATCAGTTTTTCGTGTTTAAATATAGATGTGATTTGTTTGAGTTGTGCTGTGCTGAAATGGAAGTAGAAGAATTGATTTAAGTGTGTTATGTATTCATTGAATAAGAGGGACGTGAGAAAATCTGAAAAAAGAAAGAGAGGAAGAAGATGACCAAAATGTAGTGAAGTTCGTCGGGGTCAACTTTTTTTAGTTCACCGTAGCGAACTTGGAGGAGTGTAGTTCTGTGAAAGTTCGCCGCGACGAACTCAGCGGCAAACTTTTAAGAAAAGGTCGTAATATTCTGCTATCTGGAAAGTTCGTCGTGGCGAAGTTTCCTGACAGCTTAAATATATATTGGTATTTAAGAATAACTTTCTCTGTAGTTATCTGAATGGAGTAATTTTTGATTTGGAATAAACTAGAGACATAATTCTACAAATTTTATGAAGATATTAAATTCTAATTCTTCCTCTAATAATTTCATAATTTGATTGGAAGTTGAGATAAGAATTTTGATGAAGCTCAAGAATAGCTTGAAATCTTTTGAGTATAACTTTTAGTATACTAAACCAAATTGGACGAACTTGGTATCATTGGAAACCTAATAAAAAGAGGGACACCTTCCGAGAAGGAAGTATTACCTAATTACCTTAAATACTTGATGAGAATAATTGAGCAAGTTGGACTCAAAAATTAAGTGTAAAAAAATCTGGATTGAGGAATTGAGTTTGGTTTCACATGAATGATAATGTGATAAGATTAGGGATAAGAAACCTAGATTTTTGTCATAAACATGCATCATACATATTCAATATACATGATTGTGCATAATTGAATTCATAATTGTGCACAATAGTAATATATGTTTGTATTGAATGTTTTAGAGGAACCCTTAGAGAGATCAATTCCAGATAATGCTAGGACTTCGAGGCAATAAACAATAAGGGAGTTTTAGTAAGTAATCTTAGACGGTATTTTGTGTAAGTAATCTTAGACGGTATTTTGTGTAAGTAATTTAGATGGTCAAATTTGATGGTTTTGTTTTGACTATTTTGTTTACTACTATTTTTGGTCCATTGAATGATTTGCAAAGCTGTCAGATTGACATGTTGAATTTTTAGCATGAAAGCCATGATTGGCTAATTATGTTGAAAATGAAATGAATTTGTTTAGTTTTAAAAATGTCAAGTCCTAGTCGTGGGTAAATAGGCATGCCTGGAAGGATCTGCAGCTGCTCCTATTATTGACACTTCGATGTCTCCTGTATCGACACTTCGGTGTCTTCTGTATTGACACTTCGGTGTCTCCTGATATCGAGACATATGTCTCTCCTGCTGATACCAATCACGGTATCTCCTGTATAAGTCCTGTTACCCGCTTCTTTAAATAGATTTTTCAGTCATATGATTTTGTGTCCTGATTTCTGTTTGAGTCTGATATAAACAAGAAATTGTGTTCTGATTATGAACGGTTTATACCCTCTTTTGAGACTCAGTTCTATTTTTTGTACAATATGTTTGAGATCCAATATTATATGTTTGAATTGTTTGTTCCGATAAACTATTAATGCATGCTTCTGATATATCATGATTGTGTATAATTAGTTGTCAGTTTATGCATATATTAGTTATTACTCACTAAGTTATATGCTTAGCACGGTGGATTTACCCCGTGTAGGTTCAGAGAGGAGGATTTAAGGACTGAGACGAGTCAACCACAGTAGCCAATGGAGTCTGAGTCTTGTTTTGTTAAAATTGTATTTTTGGAGTTTGTTTTTGGCTTGTCTTTGATGTATATGACTTTGGATTTATTTGAAGGTTTGTAATAACCTTAATTCAGGTTGGTTCCGGTTTGGAACAAGTTGTAATTAGGCTCAATGTATTATGATTTATGTTTTCCCCAAATTGCTTCTGCTTTGAGCTATTCAGATTGCATTATCAATGTTTCGTATGTTTTGGTTTTGTTTCGATTTTGTATGCATGTATATTATGTTGTCTATATGGCGCCCCCGTATCCTCCCAGGGGGCATTAGGGGATCACAAAAAATCTGTGAGAGGAATTACCAACTAGATAAAAATCTTAATAGGTTTTAGTTAATTTCATGAGCCACGATAGTCAGGATTGATTTTAACAATGATACTTCTTTGACATCTCGATAGAGAATCATAGATAATTTAGATCTAGTTTCCTTCAAAGTCTAAGGATCAAGATTATTGAATAAACCAGAAGAGAATAATTAAAAGTCGATCACGAAACCAAATTTGAAACCTGTCTTTTACATATCTGATTTATTCCTTCCAGTCATAAATTTCGTGGTTATTATGTTTGTTTTAGGATTAGTTTTAGCAATTCATTAATTAATTAATTTTTCAATAATCAACATTTAAGTGATCAGCCTAAATAATTGAATGGTTTTAGCCTAGTAATTGTTCAGTAACTACCTATGGATCGATACTCTTATTTCCCTATTTACTTGCATGACCCCTATTTTCGGGGTCTCGGACAAGTTTTGGCGCCGTTGCCGGGAGTTTCCCTTTGGACAGTATTAAGCGATCAATTGTTTGGTTATTTTGGGCATTTATTTTTTATTATCATTTTGTTATTTTTCATTTTGTTTACTTTTTATCGTAACTTATTTCTTCACTCGGAGTATTCTTTTTTATTTTTGATTTGTAGTTGATTCCTTCTGTATATGAGACATTCTCATAGTGCAGAAAACTTGTTATTTGATCCAGAAATTGAAAAGACCGCTAAGGGACTCCGAAAAGCTATGAAACAACAAAGAGCACAAGCTGTACAGGATAACCAACAAATACAAACCGAACCTGTTGATACTACAAATGAGCAAATAATGGCAGAACAAATGTATAATGATGGGCAAAATAAGAGAACAATGTGGGACCATGCTATACCGAACTTTGAGGATTACCAATCATGCATTGCGACACCTCCAGTTACAGTTAATAACTTTGAACTAAAGACTGGACTTGTGCAAATTGTCCAACAATCCCAATTTAGAGGCAACCCTTTAGAAAATCCCCACGTTCATTTGGAGAAGTTCATTCAGATATGTAGCATGTTGAAGCAGAATGGGGCATCTGACAAAGCAATTCACCTCAGATTATTTCCTTTTTCCTTGAGGGATCGTGCAAGTTTATGGCTCTACTCTCTACCTCCAGGGTCTATAACTACACAGCAAGAGTTATCCCAAGCCTTCCTAATGCAGTACTTTCCCCCAAGAAAGACCACACAACTGAGGGGTGAAGTGTATTCCTTCCTTCCGAAAGAAGATGAATCTATGTATGAAGCATAAGAGAGATTCAAGGAGATACAAAGAAAATGCCCTCACCACGAGATTCAGAAATGGATGCTTGTGCAGATTTTTTACAATGGGTTTTCTCCAGTTATGAAAAGTGCTATAGATTTAGCTACAAGTGGAGATTTTAAGGCAAAAACTGAAGATGAAACTCATTCACTTCTGGAAAGGATTGCTCATAATAATTACCAATGGAGTAGGAGCAGGGGGCAATTAAAGTAAGAGACTTAGAAGATTGCAGGAATGCTTAAGGTTGATGCGTTATCCATGATGAGCGCTAAATTTGAAGCCTTAAAAAAGAGAACGGATAAGATGGATAAGGTTAATATGATGGCAGCAAGCAGCAAGCAGCCTGTGCATGAACTGCAACAATTTGCACAACCCATGTATGATTTTCAGGATTATGGATAAGACATTGTGCTTGAGCAAGCTAATTTAGTGGGTAACTATGGAGCTAAACCTCCAGGAGGAGCCTTATCAAACATATACAACCCTGAGTGGAGGAACCACCCCAATTTCTCTTGGTCTCAACAACCCAAACAGCCACATAATATCTCAAACCTGCCCTATTACTCTTCCTACCCTCAAAACCAACCTCACTTTCCAGTCCAGCAAAAAAAAAACTTCAATAGGGGTCCTCCAGGATTCTAAAATGCAAAACCTTAAGCCCCTCCACAACCCTCATAAGCTCAAGAGTAGAAACCAACTCTGGAGTCCATGGTGGAACTAATCCAGCAGCTTAGTTCTAAGGTAGATCAACTTGCCATACACAACAAAATGCTAGAGACTTAGATTGCTCAACAAGCTAGTACATCAAGAGGGGATAAGGGTAAATTGCTTGCACGACCATAAAATCCTACGGAGACTGTTGATGCAGTGATTTTGAGAAGTGTAAAGGTATTAGAATTGATGGTGGAAAGCAAGGATAAAGCAGCAAGTAAGGAAAGATCTGATTCTGTCCCAGCTGCACAGCTTGTCCATAACGAACCAAAAAATGTTGAAACTGAAAAATACACTCCACCTTCTCCATATAAGCCACTCATCCCATTCCCACAATGTTTTCAGAAGGCTCAGCTGGATAAACAATTTGGAAAATTTCTGGAAATCCTCAAAAAGCTATATATCAATATTCCCTTCATGGAAGCTCTCATACAAATGCCAACCTACGCAAAATTCTTAAAGGAAATATTATCAAATAAGAGGAAGTTAGAGGAGTATGAAATAGTGGCATTGACAGAAGAGTCGAGCGCTATTTTACAAAATAAGCTGCCACTGAACTTGAGGGATCCTGTAAGCTTCTCCATACCTTGTCAAATTGGAAGCACAAACATTGGTAAGGATTTATACGACCTTGGTGCAAGTGTAAGTCTCCTACCTCTTTCTATATGTCAAAAACTTAATATAAGAGAACTTAAGACTACTACAATTTCCATCCAACTAGCTGATAGGTCAATTAAATACCCTCAAGATATTTTTGAAAATATACCTTTGAAAGTGAGGAATTTCTTTATCCCAGTAGATTTTGTGGTCTTGGAGATGGAAGAAGATACAAATATACCCATTATCTTAGGGAGACCTTTTCTTGCTACTGTGGGAGCTATTATAGATGTCAAGAATGGGAGAATGACATTGAAAATTGAGGAGGAAAAAGATGAATTTAATTTAGGAAAGGAAATTAAGGAAAAAGATGAGGGAGATTCATGTCTTAGGGTTGATAGAGTTGATTAGGAGGTTAGAAGTCAATTTAGGAAGTCTAAACCCAATGATTTGTTGGAAAATTTTCTAGTGTATTCAATTTCAGTAGGAACCCATCAGCCAGAAATTTCAAAGTTGGCAGACGCTAGCAGCACAACCTATGCAGAGGAGCACACAACCTGTGTCGTCAGAACAAATCACTGCAATAAATTTGAAACAAGAAGAGCCACCAACTGTTGAACTAAAGCCCCTACCCTCCAATCTCAGGTATGAATGTTTAGGACCCAATAGTACTTATCCAACCATTGTTAATGCAAATTTGAGTACTATGCAAATTGAAAAATTAATGAAGGTCTTGAGAGAGTATAGGAAAGCGATTGGCCACCAAATTTCATATTTGAAGGGAATAAGTCCAACATTTTGTATGCATCAGATCAATTTGGAGGAAGATGTAAAGCCAGCTTGGGAAAATCAAAGAAAGCTCAACCCAAATATGAAGGAGGTTGTGAAGAAAAAAGTGCTTAAACTTCTAGCTGCAGGAATTATCTATCCGATTTTCGACAGCATATGGGTAAGCCCGGTCTATTGCGTCCCTAAAAAGGGAGGTATGATAGTGGTAAGAAATGATAATAATGAGCTTATTCCAACTAGAATTGTAATCGGTAGGCGTGTGTGTATAGATTATAGGAAATTAAATAAAGCCACCCGTAAGGATCATTTCCCTTTACCCTTTATTGAGCAAATGTTAGAAAGGCTAGCTAATCATGATTACTTTTGTTATTTGGATGGTTATTCTAGGTTCTTCCAAATTCCCATTCACCCTAATGATCAAGAAAAAACGACATTTGCATGCCCTTATGGCACCTTTGCTTATCTAAGGATGCCATTTGGTCTGCATAATGCCCCAGCTACCTTTCAGAGTTGCATGATGGCAATCTTTTCTGATTTCATGTCAAGGTTCACGAATCAGAAGAAACAATATCAAAATTAAATATTTGGAACAGATGATGAACTATGAAATTACTATGGTTCGATTTTGATAAAATTTTACAAATGAAAGAAACAAGAAACTTAACCAGAATGACAGTTTTTAAGCTGTTTCTAGTGATAGGACACCGAAGATCGCCAGACTCCTAAAGCCTTAAAAGGACATTGAGAAGATCATCCTCTCCTGATTCACCACCACCTTTACTTGTAGTCCTCAATCTTTCTATGTGCTCCTCTATGATTGTATCAAATACCTCGCTCAACTATTCTTGAAGGGCTACAAGTTCAGCTTTCATCCCAGTAATTCCTTGAAGAAACGCCAATGAAGGTGATAAACATGGGAAGATCTTCTACAATCTCACCAATATTATCATGATTTGTATTTAGCTTTATCTACTGTAATCTCATTTGAATTTATTTGCATTTTATCCTATCTAAACAACTTAGATCATCACCAACTTGTATATATACAATATAAAGCAATTCATTGAAGTACAAGAAAAACCAGTTCAGCTTTATATCATTTTTTGCTTTCCTTACATTCTTTCATGGTATCAGAGCTGATACAATAATTTCCCAACCCACAATTTACATTCAGCCAGAATTTTTTTTCTCAAACACCTATCAACTTACCACAACGATTCTGTCTCTGCTACACACCTAACACACATTTTGCAAAATCTAAACATTTCATCTCAAATGACATACTTCAATTCTCCTACTTTACCATTCAATCAGATTACCAATTTCCTCACTACACAATTGAATTCAACAAATTACCTTATCTACGAAATCAAGTTCAAGTTGTCCTCATCACTTCTGATCTCATTAGATACATTGATGGCTCCATAACACCACCGGATGATGAATCTTCTGACTTTCCCAAATGGCAAAAGTTTGACAAACTAGTATACTGTTTCCTTACCGCGTCTCTGATAAGCTCCATAGCAAGACTTGCAATCAGTTGTATCACCGCAAGGGAACTTTGGATTACTCTGGAAAATCACTTCATGCAGCAATCACAATCACAACGATCTCTACTTCGATGACAACTACACACATTAAAGAAAGGACCGAACTCTATCATAGAATTTCTTACCTCAGTCTCTACTACCGTTGACGAACTTGCTGCCATCGGTGACAAAATCTCTAATGAAGACCTCGTGCTTCTCACCTTAAATGGCTTACCGATGGAATATGAGTCCTTTATCACCACCATCGAACATCGCGAATCTCCGATCTCCTTCGGCGAACTTCGAGCAAAACTCCTCTTCCACGAACAGAGGTTACTCTCTTTTCATTCTTCTCCTTCCTCCGATTCAGCGTTTGTTATCTCCTCCGCAAGTCACAGATCCTTCTTCTCCAATGGACGCGGCGACACTGGCGGGTGTCATAGTCGGGGACATATGGGACGCATAGGTTTCAACCCTAATCTCCAAGGTTCCTCCTCTTCTCCTCCATCTGCACATGGACTTGGGTCTCTTCCATATATGGATGCTCATGGGCCTTCCCCGAGTGGGCTCTCAACGTTTAATGGAGATGGGCCTAACTCGCAAGCCACTTATCCAGCTTAAGCCCACCAGTTTCAAGACCTAGCCCAACAACATCAAGCCCACTCTCCTCACCCATACCCAACCCAATCACATTATTTCCAACGGTCCACTACCCATAATAAATCCAATCGTCACCAAATTTGCTGGAAATGGGGTCACATTGCCGTTCATTGTCGATTCCATTACTCTGCCTCTCGCAATTGTCCCACAAATTATACCCGTCATCCAAATAATCTTTCCTTTGCTTTTACTGCCCTAAACATTCACAATCCTTCCAACTCACCTACCCTTACCTCCAACACTATTACTGAATGGCTTCTGAACACTGGAGCAATTAGTCACATGATACCTGACCCTCACCTTGTTGATACTGAAACACCTTACAATGGTTCAAATCAAGTGATTGTCGGTAATGGACAAACCCTGCCTATATCCTCCATTGGTAATGTCAAGTTATCAACTCCATCTCGTCCTCTTCATCTCAACAATGTTTTAATTGTCCCCAATCTTACTGCCAATTTACTTTCTATCGCTAAGTTTGTTAATGATAACTCTTGTCTTATTGAGTTTAACCCATTTGATTACGTTGTGAAGGATCTTTATACCAAGATACCTTTGTTTGCAGGATCCATCCACAATAATCTCTATCTATGAAAGTCCCACTCCACTTCAAAAATTCTCTCGCCTTCCATGCTACCTCCACTCAAATTAACCTCTGGCATCAACATTTAGGTGATCCTTGTTCAGCCATCCTCTCTAGATTATCTCTTCCCTTTAAATTGTCATCACATGTACTGAATAATTGCAATTCATGTTTATTGGGCAAAAGTACACGTCTTCCATTTACTTTATCCTCACGTGTTTCTACTATACCATTACAAATTATTCACTATGATATTTGGGGTCCATCACAATCTCAGTCTTTTTCCAACTATCGTTACTTCATTCTTTTCATTGATGATTTTAGTCACTATACTTGGATTTTTCCCTTAACCCACAAAAATCAAGCACTTGGTCAATTTCAACTTTTCAAAACTAATGTTGAAAATCTATTTTCTACCCCAATTAAAAACTTCCAATGCGATGGAGCTCCTGAACTCATTAAAGTTCCTTTCACCGCTTACCTTGCCTCCTGTGGCATATCCTACTGCATTTTGTGCCCTTATACCCCACAATAAAATGGACTTGTTGAGTGTAAAATTCATCATATTACCGAAATTAGCCTTACTCTTCTCCTTCATGCCTCTCTACCTAAACCCTTTTGGTTCGAAGCCTTCTCCATTTCTACCTACCTCATTAATCTATTTTCCACAACTGTCCTCAATCACAAATCACCTTATGAAACCCTGTTGCTCAATCCCCCAACTCTCCACCACCTTCATGTTTTTGGGTGTGCTTGTTTTCCTTTTCTTGGGGCAACTCGTACGGACAAACTCACACCAAAGTCCATCCAATATGTCTTCATAGGGTATTCATTACAATACAAAGTTTATCGTTGTTTTGATCCTATCACCTCCAAACTTTACATCTCTCGACATGTTCGATTTATTGAAACTGTCTTCCCTTATGCAAATTCCACCTCTAATATCTCCTCCACTTCCTCTCCCTCTACCATATTGCTTCCACTACTTGCTCCGACCTCTTCCTTCTCACCACATACTACACCAAATCCATTGCCTTCTTCCCCTTCACCTCAGCACCATATGATCACTCGTACCCGTGATAACACTTGTGTTTCTCGAATCTTTTCCGATTTTGTCACCTATTTCACAAACACACAGCCTTCATCTATTCCTGATCCTACCTCCTTCACCCAAGAAAACAAATTTCCACATTGGCGTCAAACCATGCTTGATGAGTTCACAGCTCTACATCGCGATCACACCTGGACTCTCATCCGTCCACCTCCTAATGCCAATATTGTCGGATGTAAATGGGTTTTTTGCACCAACAGAAATTTTGATGGGTCCTTAGCTCACTACAAAGCTAGGTTAGTTGTCAAAGGCTATCATCAAGCCCCTGGTATTGATTACACTGATACATTTAGCCTTGTCGTCAAACCCACCACTATTCGGCTTATCCTCACCATTGCCCTATCCAAAAATTGGCCAGTTCATTAACTCGATGTCAACAATGCCTTCCTTAATGGCACTCTAGATGAACCAATTTTCATGTCTCAACCACCTGGCTTCATTGATCCTCACAACCCATCTTATGTTTTTCATCTTCATAAAGACATCTATGGCCTCAAACAAGCTCCAAGGGCCTGGTTTCATCGCCTAAATCAAAAGCTCCTTAATCTCAATTTCACCCCCACCAAATCCGTCACGTCCTTATTTGTTCATTCCACTACTTCTCATACCACTTATCTTCTCGTATATGTTGACGATATCCTCATTACTGGCTCTTCGTCATCATTTATCTCCACTCTCATTCAAGACCTAAACACTACATTCTCTATCAAAGATCTTGGCCTTCTTCATTACTTTCTTGAGATAGAAGCAACTACCACACTCACTGGACTTCTTCTTACCCAAACTAAATACACTAAAGACCTTCTCCTCCACACGGGCCTTGCCCAATCTAAACCTACCATCACACCTATCAACCTAACTCTTCCTCTCTCCAGAAATCATGGTACCCCTCTTCCTAATCCTTTTGAATATCGCAATACCATTGGTGCTCTCCAATATCTTTGTCTTACCCATCATGACATTCAATTGGCAGTATATAAAGTCTCTCAATTTCTTCATTGTCCTGCCGACATTTACTGGACCGCTGTTAAAAGAATCCTTCGTTATCTTCGATCCACATCCACTTCTGGTATCCATTTAACCCGCCAAACCTCTCTCTCTTTTCAAGCCTATTGTGATGTAGATTGGGCTGTGTGTCCTGATGATCGTCGATTAACTTCTGGTTACTGCATTTTTTTGGGCTCAAACCTTATATCTTAAAGTACAAAGAAACAACCTACTGTTGCCAGATATAGCACTGAAGCGGAATATCGCAGTATAGCTAATGTTGCTAATGAAATCTGTTGGATTACGTCTCTTCTTGGTAAAATTGGTTTCTCTCACAACACACCCACTCTTTGGTGTGACATTCTGGGTGCCACATTTCTCGCCACCAATCCCATCATTAATACTCATACAAAACATATCGAGATTGGCATTCACTTTGTCCGAGATTTGATTATCAACAAGGCACTTACTATTCAACATCTCTCGTCCTATGATCAAATTGCAAATATCATGACTAAAGCTTTATCTTCCTCTACATTTTATAATCTTCGCGACAAGCTCACTGTGAGAACTCACCGTGCACTTAAGGGGGCCTGATAAACATGGAAAAATCTTCTACAATCTCACCAGTATTATCATGATTTGCATTTAGCTTTATCTACTGTAATCTTATCTTGTAATCTCATTTGAATTTATTTGTATCTTATCCTATCTAAACAACTTAGATCATCATCAACTTGTATATATACAATGTAAAGCAATTCATTGAAATACAAGAAAAACCAGTTCAGCTTTATATCATTTTCTGCATTCCTTACATTCTTTCAGAAGGGAACACATCAACTATATTCAAGCCACCAGTCAGCTCTGACGCTTTCTTCGCACCTTCTATAGCTATGTCTTGCTTACCCTCTGAGCATTTGCTACCGAATGTCGATCTGCAAACTACTTTATTTGCGAACAACAATATCATTTTGCTAAAATTGATAGGACTCCCTGCGGAGTATGAGACCGATTCGACAAGGTTCTTAACCTCATTGTGACCAACAGAAGTGAAGGACTGGACCCTTTTAGGCAGTGTTTTGAAATCCGGACCGGATATCGAACTGGAGGCCTTACCGGTCACCGGTTTGATCAATTCGACCGATTCAACTACCGGTTGAACCAGTGTGACGTCATAATTATGCAATAATCATATTTAATTATATATAATATTAATAATATTAAAAAAAACAAAAATATTCCAAATAATATTTAAAAATATTTTAAAAAAATTATCGAACCAGTCAATTGACCGGTTTTGACCGGTTCCTACTGGTTTAATTAAGAATCGATTTTTAGGTGTAAACTGGACCGGATAGTCGACTGGTCACCGGTCGAACCGACCGATCTGGTCCGATTTTTAAAACAGTGCTTTTAGGACTCAAGAGTTCTGTCATGCAAAATTTCCTCATTTGCTTCCGGTACTCACCATATGGAGCAAAGGCAATGTCTAAACCACCATAGGTCAAATGTTGGAGGCTAATAAGTTAGGCCTCTGAGCAAAGGAGATATCTTGCACCCTCAGTACTTCTTCAGCTAACTCAGCTGATGATACAACAGCCGTAGAAACCTCTCCGAGTTGCAGATGCATGATGGGTCCATGTTCTTTAGCAAGGTCTCTAAGAGCATGGTGTGGTAGTGAACCAACAAAGTTATGCAAATTGCCAATGATAGGCAGTTTCATTGGCCCTGCTAATGTTCTTTTCGTTGTAGTACTTGTGCTCTCAGGTTCATATTTTCTGCAGTAAACCTTGGCAGGCTGGTTTAGGGAAGTAGAAGAACGAGTGACAACGAAAGCTGGAGTCCCAATTTTCTTGGGGAACAATGGTGTAGATCCCAGGGTTAAGGAGGTTGCAAACATTGAAGGGGATATAGATGATGATCCCATTTTTGCAGAGATGGCTGTGAGTTACTAAGCTACTGCAAGCATTTTCATTCAACGAACTCTACTTTTTAAATTCCTGTTTCTAAAATTTTTAGTCTTCGGAAATACGAGTTCGAATTTTCTATCCAATATTATTCTATCTCATTTTGTTCATTTGAATTTTAATCATTTATTTATGAGAGATTTATGCGAAATTTACATAATTAAATACGAGATACATGTAAATAAATAACTGAGATTTAATAGACAGAATAAGACAGAATAATTTTGGACAGAAAATTTTTACTCTGAAAATAGTCAAATACCTGTAAAAGTACGGCTGTAACAGTAGACTCCGCAGGACCCAAGTTTTAACGGAACTCAGCGGATTCTCACTGTTAAACCCCACATTTCAGCGTACTGTTGTTGTATAATTTTCCAAGCCCAGCACAGCACACCTAAACGCAGAGAAAATTCAAGGAGCCATTGTTAGACTAGTAGTACTTTGTATGCCATTATTGACAGAACACTGAATATAGCACATCGAATTACATGTTTTTTTTTTTTTTGAGTACAAAGGAAAAAACTTCTTTCACTTTTTCTTATGTTAAGACTTTGAAATTTGACGGGATATAAAAGCTGTACGCATCTACAGACGCCATGATCCAAGTCATAATCAAAATTTTACATCGAACTCTTTATAATTTTAATAGAATTAATTCATATCAGCTTAATTCATTTAAAAATTTTTAATTTAATCTCACCTTAAATTTCGATAAATTCAATATTAATATACTAACTTTGTATCAAATCAATATAAATATTCAATAAAATTTCGTTAATACACAAAATTTAAAAAGTCCAGTGTTACACAACCTTGCTCTTAAATGATAAAAAATGTTTCTTAGAGATACAACGGATGGCATGTATAAAATAAATATTGAAATGAGTTTGAGTTATCTTTAATTAGTGTTCTTACTGATAGGACAAGGCTCTCTCAAAGTGATTTAGTAAATTATAAACATATAATCAGTGAGTTATTGCATGTCTCTTAAGTCTACCAAGATAGAGAATTAAAAGATAAAAGAGTTCCTTTTATAAAGAAAGAGAGTTTCCTTAATGTGTTTACTGTTGAATAATGTTACAAAATTGATGGCATAAAAATCAAATTAAAAATTAAAGTAAAAAGTTTAAGGTTTAAAGATTCATAAAATATTATAATAATATTGTACATTAAAGATTAAATAAAATTAATAACAATAATATTCAGTAGAAGTCTTACTAACACATAAAGTCTAAAGAGATTCAATAGCATAGTTTTACTGTTAACTAGTACAAAGAATTTAAAATAATATTAAAGAAGGAACTTATTCTTGTTCATCTAAAAATTAAATTTTATTTTAAAATTACTAAATAAAAATTAATTAATTAAATAAATAAATAAAAACGTTGATTTACTAAAATTAATGGATTAATTAATAAGGTGATTAATTTTTAATAAAATAGTTGTTAAAATAAATCAAAGTAAAAAATTATTCAATTAAATTTTTTGCATTCAAATTTTATTCAATTTAAGTGATGAGAAGATATGGATTACTTGATCTTAAAAACTAGATCAAATAATTAATGTATAATAATAATAATAACATCAACAATACCGAGAGAATATAGAAATTGTATACAGCCATAGACGATGATAATGATTGATATTTTACTATTTGAAGATGATTTAAAGTTTGATCATTTTTATTAAACCAGCTTAGGTCAATTCAGTTCATTTTAAGTCTTAAATTTAATCTCAATTTAAAAATTGATAGATTCAATCATAACCCTTAAACTTCAAATTACGAACATATAATTAGTTAATTCTTGCAGTTCTAGTAGCTCTACCTCGATTGAGACCTAAAAGGAAAAGAGTTCCTGTTATAAAGAAAAAAGAGCTTGCATAATGTGTTTGCGTCGATTAATGATTTAGAGCATGTTTGTTTTAGTTCGAAGAGAGTAGATAAGTATTTTTTTACTGTAAAGTTATTTTTAAAAAATAAATATTTGACTATAAAATTTAAAATATTTTTTTAATAGAAATAATTTTTAAAAACTAAAATACAATTTGGAACTTTTCAAAAAATAATTTTAGATAGATTTTTTGATCAATTAATGAGCTTATTTTTATTCACATTTACCTTTATGTTTTTACACATAATTCTTACAATACTCACAAACACATTTTCACATTTATTTTGATATTTATATAATATTATTTAAATTTTTATATTTTAATATTAATTTTTATATTAATTTTATTTATATTATAATCCATATAAAAGATTTGGTTAAATATATTATCATTTATGTTTTATATGATTTAAAATTATATAATAATTAATATATTTTATTTTTGCATATTATTTAATATATTTTAAATAATATTTATATGTATAAATAATTTTATTACAAAATAAAAGATAGTTAAAATTAAAATTACTTTTTATTTTATATTATCAAACAGTTTATTGTAAAATCTCTTTCAAAAAATTCTTTATTAAATGACAACTAACAGCTAACTAACTTTACTAAAAAAAAAGTTCACCTAATAAAAATTTTATTGATATAAACCGACTCAAATAGAAAAATAACGTTATAACAAACGATACGAGTGGTGAAGAAGGTCGGGCTAGGCCTCGGAGGGAGTCATCAAGCGCCAGTTCACATGGACGATTGGGTACGGATCAAAGTGTGCTATTGTGATTTGGGCCTCTTCTACCTCCACTCCTGGAGCCATACTCATTTTCCTCAGGTGTCATTGTCAATGCGGCTCTCCAACAATTTCTGAATCCTACAAAAAAAAAGAAAAACGTAGATCGCGCGCCCAGGACAATTCTCCAAGAATTTGAATTCAAACAGCGCCAAACAAACCCCACTTTTATCTGCTTCATGTCGTGATCCTCACTCCCTTCCGTTGCGCTAGTTCCTCATTTTCTCACATCTTGTTCTTTGTTCCGCTGTCACTCTCTGTACACCTCCGGGCCCAGCAACAACAATGGCTTCTCGCTACAATTCTTTCGATTTAAGATCCTCCGCAGCCTCTTCAAATTTATCTGACCCTTCCTCTTCCACCGAGCTAACCTCCACAGCTTCACAAGCTCTCGTAAAGTCCATGCCCTCGGATTTGTCTAACTCAACAAGGTTTGTCAGGAATTCCCGCATCAAACAATTACAAAATTATTAAACAATTTATAATAATATGTAAACTTTCTCCTCCTGAGTTAATTTTGGAGATGAGTTAGGCACTTTATAACATAATATCAAAGTAAAAGTTAGTTTGTCTCGATAGTTTGAGACGGCTTCGATTATGTCCTTTTGTTCAATATATCCATCAGATGTCCAACCCTTCTCTAAATTGTATACTATTGTTGAAAGAACACTAAATATTGCATATTGAGTTAAATGCTCCCTACTGTCATATTGAAAAACGCATCCATAGACGCAATGATCCAAGTCATATTCAAAAATTTTACATCGAACTCTTTATAACTTTAATAGAATTAATTCATATTAGGTTAATTCATTTAAATTTTTTAAATTTAATCTCACCTTAAATTTCAATAAATCCAATATTAATATACTAAGTACGTATCAATTATATATAAATATTTGGTTCACTGGGATTTCTACCGAATCGAACGTTGTCGTTGGATCCATGAGTCTGCGCTTCTTGTGATGAATCCAACGAAAGTTACCTCAAAAACAAAGGAAGGCTCGTCGGGGTTGTGTCAGATTCCGACAAATTTCTCCACGCCAAGTAAGGCTTTTTGGTGAAGGTGAGATTGATCAACGAATAGAGAAACAACTAGGTTATGATTTCGTACCTCAATTATGGGAGAATTATACCTTATATATGATTTTGCAATTAGGTTTAGGTTTTTACGTGTTTGCATGGGAGACTCCTTCATGGATGGTAGAAGGGGCATGGACTTTAGGCGTAAGAGTGATCTCTAACGAGTGGACCGATCGGCCCACGAGTCGTCTTATTTGGATCCTGCCCAAAGACGGCCGGAACCATAAGCCCTTTACCCCTCGAGTGCGAGCGAGAGAAGGGCCTGGAGGAGTATGTAGAGGTTTATAAGCTTGTACTTAGGACGGCTCGTGCTTGGGGCGATCGGTCGGACATTGAGATATGGCTCGTTCGTAGGTCGGCTCATGGAGTAATCGATCGGTCGGGCCTTGTTGTTGTAGCTTAATCACGGGAAAGCTCAGGAGGCCCCGATCGATTGGATACCAGCGGTTATGCATATTCGCTTTCGGTGTCGGCCGGTTGAGCGTCTTCTTTCGGGTGTCAAGCCGGTTGGCGTAATTACTCGTCTTTGGATCGGCCGATTGAGTGTCCCGGTGATCGGCCTCGCCACTTATTACATGACGACCGCAAAAGCAGGTCGATGGTCATCATTAGCGACGTGTGAAGGTCTTGGAGCATTTATTGTTTGACGGATGCCCTCCGACAAGCTGCTCGAGAATCAAGCGACGTCCTTGTAACCATCAGGCAATTTGTCTCATGCGTCCTTCAACTGTCGCGCCCTTCCGGATTTTGAACGACCTAATTCCCATAGTTCGGATTACGCCATGTGTCCAAGCATAGCTCGGATTTTCTCCACGTGTTATACTTTGATTGGATGGCTCGCCGAGTACCTCCTATAAATGTTTAGGTCGATTTAACCATTTGGTTTCTTCACGCTTATTTCCTTCTTGCATACGTTTACGCTTTGTTCGTTCTTTCTTGCTCCCGGTTTGGAAACTTCATTCAATCGTTGTTCGATTTCCTTTCTCCATCCAACAAAGAGTACGCCCTTCCCCCCTAAAGTTTTTTCAAGAGCTCTTTTCTTGGTAATCATGTCAATGGGTAGTTCTAGAAGTACGGTAGGAGGTACCGAGGAAGTGTCGACGAAGGAAAGAAAGGACGGGTTGGTTGTGGAGGCTGATCGAGAGGTGAATCGAAGATGAGGTTGGGAGAACTACAATGGTGATCATTAGGTGTAACATTCCTACATCCAGGGGCCTAGTTGGCCATCTAACCGAACGAATCTTCAAAGAATCTGGCGGGTATTTTGTCGTGTGTCGAGAGCTTTTCTCTCTTGGCGGCACGAGGCTTCCGTCGCCCAATTATTGACGAGGTGTCCGCTACTATGGTGATGCCAAGTCGATCCCCGAATGGTTGGAGGTTTATTAATGGTTTGGCTCTGTTATGCCATTAATTTGGTTGTCCTCCGTCAGTTGATATCCTCCGCCACTTCTTAAGAATAGGTCAGAGCTCCATAATTGGGGCTGGGATTCCTCATTTTCAATACAGGGATGCCCGGTATCGCCCGGATGGGACTCCAGGGAAAGTGGCCTCGACGCGTCTGAAGTACTTTTTGTGAAGCCCAGGAGCTTCCTTCAAACTCAACTGTGGAGGTATCTCTCGACCGAAGCGGTGGAATGACGTGTCGACCATATCTCTTAGTAGAGAGGTGAGAGGTGGTCGGTCAGATATAAAGAACTTGGCAGACACGATTTTACTCTACTCATGCAGGGTACTTTGGGAGTCTCGGCGATTCATTTCTCATCAATCCCTTCCTCGAATTAGCGGGTTAGAGAGGAGACCGCCCGTCCGGTTGACTCCTCGTGATTGGTGATTGTTGTATTTTTAGCCTTGGTTTCATTTTCTAACTTAATTTATCGTTGTGCACCATGGTGAGAATGGAAGATGCTCCTTACCGCCTCTCAAGTCGAAGCGGCAGTCGTGATGTAAGAAGAGACGGATCACGGAACTGGTGATGGTGCCGCTTCGTCTATGGGGTTGGGTTCGTCCGCAATGTTGACGGATGTTCCACGTGTCGAAGTCGGCCAAATCGATTAAAGTCATTCAGTTGTCATGGCCACAGGTGTGGGCGCTGTAATCTGGCAGAGGAGGAGGAGGAGGAGGATGCGGGTCCTCCTCTTAAGAGGAAGAGATTGGTGCGGTGGGATCTCACCGTCCCCGGCAAGTCGGCGAGGGTGGACTGGAAAGGAAGAAGGGTAAGGGAAGGCGGTGCCGCAAATCACTGGCAAGTGGGAGTCCGCCTTAAATTGCTAAGAATGCCAGTCGGGGACCTCAAGTGTCTCGTTACATTCTTTGAGAGGATTACTCCTTTGTGGACGAAGCAGATCATGGAGAAGAGGAGTAGTCTGGAGCTAGGGTCTCAGCTCGTCCGTCTCGGTGTGCGGAGTGCGGAGTGCGACGACGGCCTTCGCAATGCTGCAGCGTTTGGAGACTCTGGACCAGGAAGTCCAGGATCTCCATGATCAGGTGAAGGCTTTCAAGGGCAAGCTTTCGGAGGTGACGGAGGGGAGAGACCTCCTCCAGGCTCAAAACTCATCCTTGGAAGAGGAAAAGAAATCCCAGGAGAAGGAGGTGGGCACTTTGTTGGCTCGACTGGCCAAGGGAGAGGAGGAGAAGGATGAATGGAGGAAGACTGTGAGGGCGGAGCGGGAGCTTAACAAGAAACTCTGCCAAGATTGCCGCTCCATAGTGGAGGGTAGGGACAGAGCCAAAGAGACCTTGCGGGAGGTGCGACGTTCTGTGAGGATGCAACGGGTCGAGGCGATTAAGCGATGGTCCAGAGTCTCCATGATCAGGTGAAGGCTTTGAAGGGCGAGCTTTCAAAGGTGACGGAGGGGAGAGACCTCCTCCAGGCTCAAAACGCATCCTTGGAAGAGGAAAAGAAATCCCAGGAGAAGGAGGTGGGCACTTTGTTGGCTGGTGGCCAAGGAGAGAGGAGAAGGATGAATGGAGGAAGGCTGTGAGGCGGAGCGGAGCTTAACAAGAAATTCGCAAGATTGCCGCTCCGTAGTGGAGGGTAGGGATGAGCCGAGGGACACCTCAGGGAGGTGCATCGTTCGTGAGGATGCTGCAGGTCGAGTGATTAAGCGATGGAAGCGGCAGTTTACAGACGAGGAGAGTTTAGAGTCGGCTCACGACGTGACCCTCTCGGTTCCGAGGAGGGCCACGAACTCTACACTCTGGGGTCGGTGTGCCCTTCATTCGAGGAGGTATCCGAGTCGCTTCTTCTGCAGACTCTTGGGCTTTCTTTAGAGGAAGTCGGGGAGAAGGCCGAAGGAGAACGGGACGCCATTCCGAACGAAGAGCTAGATCTCAGCTCCGATGAAGAGCTTCCCTACGAAGATACTCCTCCGATCGCTCCCCCGGGTCCTGTTCCTATTCTCATTGTGTCGTTCTCCGAAGGGGAAGAGCTTCCTTGCCAGGATGTTCCTCCGGATGCTCCCCCGGGTCCTGTTCCTACTCCCATTGTACCGCTCCCTTCTGAGGCTTCCCCTGCTCCTCTAGCTACTTGTTGCTCCCCTTCTCCCGAATTCTAGAGCTCACCTGGTCGGGCTTGTGGCCAGAGTAAATTTAATATGAATGAAAATCTCTAGTGTTTCATTTTCTCGAAGTCATATTTTCGAAGTCAACTTTTCGTGTTTATGTTCTTTGTTTCGGACGTATAGTAGGGTTAGGTGTTACTCGTGGTCGACTGAGCCGAGGTCCCAAGGGTCTTGTCTTGGCGACCGATCAACCATAGTCGATCTATGGAGGTACCGAGCGAGGTCCCAAGGATCTTATCTTGGCGACTCGATCAACCGTAGTCGATCTATGGAATACCGAAGCGAGGTCCCAAGGATCTGTCTTGGAGACCGTCGGCCGTAATCGATCTATGGAGATACAAAGCGAGGTCCCAGGATCTTGTCTTGGCGACGACCGATCAGAATCGGCCTATGGAGATCTGAGCGAGGTCCCAAGGATCTTGTCTTGGCGACCGTCGGCCGTAGTTGATCTATGGAGATCTGAGCGAGGTCCCAAGGATCTTGTCTTGGCGACCGTGATCCGTGGTTGGTCTATGGAATACCGGCGAGGTCCCAAAGATCTTGTCTTGGCGACCCGACCGGCCGTAGCGATGTGGAATACCGAAAGCGAGGTCCCAAGGATCTTGTCTTGGCTAATCGATCGATCGTAGTCGTTCTATGGAATACCAGTAAGGTCCCAAGGATCTTGTCTTGGCGACCGATCGGCCGTAGTCGATCTATGGAATCCGAAGCGAGGTCCCAAGGATCTTGTCTTGGCGACCCGACCGAATCGTAGTCGATCCATGGAAGATAGGGTGATGGCTTATTGGATTTTCTATTCTTTGCCACATGTAATGTAACTCTATTGCCAAGAAATCTAAAACCCCTTTATTAATGATAACGAGGGCGTGGGTCGTTAAAAAACCTGCCTGGCTGGGACAGGAAAAAGGTACCCACATGTATATAAAAACGATAATAAGGAAAGATTAACTAGAATAAAACTTATCTACTGGTAGAACGCCTTCAAGTTTTGTGAGTTCCAAGGCCTTGGTAGAACCTTCCCTTTCGCATCGCTGAGGATGTAAGAACCATGCCCGACTTGCTTAATCACTCGATAAGGTCCTTCCCACGTTTGTCCGAGCTTTCCAGGATGCTTCCCATCCGCCTCGGCTTTTCATAGGACGTAACCACCTACCTTTACATCGCTCGGCTTAACCCTTCTGTTGTAGAATTTGGTCGCCTTTTGCGATGGCCTCTGAGCGTCTGGCACGCTTCTTTCTCTATCCTCACTGAGGAGAACGAGTTTTGTTCTGCGGGCTTCATCATTTCGCTCTTCTTCATAGCCCGACACCCTTTGATTGTGCAATGTCGCCTCTACTGAAACTAAAGCTTCTACCCCGAAGGTCATTCTGAATGGTGTTTCCCCTGTGGCTCCGATTCGGTGTGGTTCATATGCCCACAACACTTCGTCTAGTTCTTCCACCTGGTCTTTCACCATCCAGCGCTTCTTGAGGCGTTCATTATCTTTTATTGGTGTTCTCCATGAGTCCGTTGCTTTGGGGATGAGCTACCAAGTCATTGTAGCTTGATCTTTAGTCGCAGAAATCTACGAACTTATCGTTGTCAAACCGCCAACCGTTATATCAATAACGATATCATGGGCATCCGGCGGGTAAGCATGTTCTTTGTCACAAAGTTCTCTATCTTCTGTTCGAAATTGTGGCGACCGCTCGCTTCGCCCGATTTGGTGAAGTATTCCACCGCCACTATCAAAATTTCTTACGCGGAACCGAGAGAGGAAAGGCCCGATATATCCATTCCCCATTGGCGAAACGGGATAGGATGGCTCACGATTTTCATCCTTTCGGTCGGGTTGGTGAAGATCATTGCTTTCTCTGGCGAGGCCTCGATCGGTCGACTTTTCCTGGCGATCTCTTCTCGTTGTACATTAGTAATACCTATGCGATTAGTCTGTGAGCCAACATTCTTCCTCCTACATGGTTTCCACACATACTTTCATGGACTTCGGCCATTGCCTGCTCGGCTTCTTCTTCATTCAAGCATCGAATCAGTGGCTAGTCGTAAGACCGTTTGTATAAAGTGTTGTTAACGACCGTGTACTACTATTTGCCTTTATTCTTAGTTTCTTAGCCTCCACGCGTCTTAGGTTGTTTTCCTCAAGAAGGTATTGTATGATCGGTTCCATCAACTCGATCATTGGTACTTATGTCGAGAGCTTCTTGGCTTTTTGAATTTTAGGTTGGTTGTGGCGCCTCACCGTAGAAGTATACACCGTCGCCACAGTCGCACTGATGCATAACCTCTGACGGTGCACTCTAGAAACTATCATTCTATATCCTCGTGGCATCGATATAAATAAAGCATAAATATCACAATCACTAAATTTTAGAATCAAAAGATTCCTTTTCCATTCATTAATAAAACCGTCATACATCGTCGATCATACGTATACATCGAACAAGTCGAAAAGAACTACTATAACTCCTACACGGTCATCCACAAATACCCCAAAATATCCCCAATGACAAACACATGGCAGGCTATGCTCCTCTCGGCAAGCAGACGCGCAGATAAGTCTCACCGGCCGAGCTAGGAATCAAACTATCTACGTCTGAAAAATATTCACAATTTGGGTGAGTTTGCGAAACTCAATGAGTAACCATCATCGATGGTTCACTTTCAACTTCATACATATCAAACAATCACATAATATCGTATACTATCACATTCAAGAAATCACATGCAGTCATTTTCACATTTATAGGCGATTTGCCTTTCACACAATTCATGGACAATCATTCATATATGCACGGTGTACATGTGACTCTTTCATTTTCTTTCGTTGTTGTGACTGCATTTGAGCTCATATCGTTGAGCCATAGGCTCTGTAAACATTGGGCTCAAAAACCCTGTCGTTGAGCATAAAGCTCTGCAAATCGTTGGGCACGAAGCCCTCGTACATTGAGCATAAAGCTCGATTTCGGTGGCTACACGGTCGCAACCGCTTTTATCTCGATCATACTATTTTGCGTGTATGCACATGTTCAATTTTCAATACATGCATCCTATAGAACTTCCTATGTCAATTTTACCATTGAGACCAATTATAATAGTCTACATAATTCACACTTCTATATCCAATCCAAATATTTGAACACCGTGATCGAAATCAATCAAAGACAAACACATAAAATCCATCCATAACTCCTCATGGCATATGTCTGAAAATTAAACACATAAAGGTTGAGAAACCAACTAGGTTACTCACCTCAGAACTTCCGAACTCTCGCAAGGAAGTCTCGCCTACGTCAGATGATCGGCGATCCACGTGAGCCGCTATAACAATCAAAATACACGTAACATTATTACTAGTACCAATTCCGATGCTTAATTATGCATATGAATCAAATCAAGTACATACTATGCAAATTATGACATTTCCGACCTAATTCCGAATTTCCCGATCTCAAATTCTAATTCCCAATTTCGTAATCTCCAAATTGAACTTAATCTATAGCTAATTGAATCATCAATTGCCTAATCCCAAATGTTTAAACCTCAATTCCATTTTTGGGAAAAATCGGCACTCCGATGCCGCAATAACCGGGCATCCCATGTCATGACGACTTGCGACGTTGCTCGTCGCGACGTATGCACGCGCGTTAAATCGCGTCGTGCCTTTGTCCTCCTCGCCATGGCGGCGCCTCGGCACGTCGCGGCGTCTGTAAGCAATTTCGCTTTCGTCGCGGCGTGTTCTTCGCTGCGTCGTGGCGAGCAATTGTGAACACGCCGAGAAAACCGAAATTTTTAGATTTTCGATGATTTCGGTTCCAAATCCAGATTTTCTTCTCACCAATCACTCTAAATAATTCTATACATCATATAACAACTCTTTAGCTTCTATTTCATCAAACAATTAATATCCTAAAATTTCAACCTAAATCACCAAAACCATTTTGAAAACCCTAATCCATAAATCCTCAAATAAACACATTAAATCATCAATCCAACTTTATAAATCGACAAATCAAACTATATAAAACAAGATGAAGCAACTTACTTGGTTAAAGCTTCAAATCTCCAAGAATCACCAAATTCTCTACTCTTTTCCTCACTCAAGACTGACCAAATAATGTCCATAACCATCTTCTTCTTACACCAATCTTAAGGAAATGATCAAAGATGGAAGAAGAAACAATTTTATGGAAGGAAATCAAGCAAACTTTCAAGAAGAAAATCAAAGAAAATCACGAAGAAGGAGAAGAAGGAAGCTTCATGGAGAGAAGATTCAAAGGTTAGGATATTTATATTAAAAGGATTAAGGCTTGTTTGGCAAATTTTAATGCCACAAGTCCCGATCCAACAACCTCGGTCCGATTTCTAATTCTAATTTCTCCCAATTCTAATGGCTAAACCCTAATTCCTCAAGCAAATTTCTAACCTGTCCGTACCATTGAATAATCAATTTGAACAGGATATTCAATTAATCGGTCATCGATCAATTTTTAGATTAGAGCCTAATGCTCCAAAATTCGGAAAATTCCTATAAATCCTTAAAAATAGAAAACTCATTATCATATACTCGATTTCATAATTTCACTTTCTAACTTTCAATTCTAACTCAAATTCAATCATCGAACCTAAATTGACCTAATTATCACATATATCCTAATCATATCCCAATGTCATTTACAATCTCAATTTCTCATTTCTTATACCAATTAAATTTCTCACAGTTAATTACCCAAATCAATTTCCAAATTCAAATTATTCAAATCTAGTAGGAAACATGTCATACAATATACTATGATGCATGCACATGTATAAATCTGAATGCAACGAGCTGTACACATCCCATCGGTGGCGGGATGTTACAATTCTCCCTCTAATAAAAATTTAGTCCCAAATTTTCTTACCTAGCGATCAAGCAGATGAGATGCGCCTCCTCACGTGCTCCTCGTCTCTAAATCACCTCCTCGGATGAATGGTTCTTCAAAGGACTTTCACTGATGGAATAACCCGGGACCTCATTTCTTGACCCATGATCCAATAATCCTTGCGGCTCCTCAATATAACTTTCGAGTCACCGCAATCTCTATCTCTGATAGGAATCACATGAGTCGAATTGAGCGATATCTCGAAAGCATGCTCACATGAAAGGCGTCATGCAAGCTGAGACATCTCTCTCGTGAGGCTAACCTATAGGCCAACGATCCAATCCTCTCGGTAATCTTATACTGAACCGATATCTGAGGACTCAACTTGCCACTACGGCCCGAATCGAGAACTCCTCTCCACGGAGACACTCGAGGAACACCCTATCTCTACAAACATACTCCATCTCTCTCCGATCTTGATCCATAACTCTTACGCCTATCACGAAGCGCTTTGATGCGACTCGAATCAAGCTATACCTTATCAGTGTGTCTGGATCAGCTCGGGACCTCTATCATCCTCATACCCTCTTCATCCCAAAGTAAGAGGGGATCTACATAATTAAATCCATAAAGCGCCTCGTAAGGTGTCATCCCAATCTCGCCTGCATGCGGTTATTATATGCAAACTCCACAGAGGCAAATCGATCCCATGCACCTCGGAACTCCAACACAGGCTCTCGACATATCCTCAGCAGTCTTAATAGTCCTCTCACTCGCCCGTCCATGCGAGGATGAAGCGTTGTCTTTGAAGTTCAATCGGTCCCCATAGTGATCGCAGCTCTCCAGGAACCTCGAAGTAAATCGGGATCCCTATCGACACTATCAAGCTGGGACCCCATGCGATTGAACTATCTACGCTATATATACAGGCCAACTGACGAGGGTATTACTCTCCTCCTTCGGCAAAAAGTGAGCCGATTTAGTCAATCGGTTCACTATGACCGAATAGCATCACTACGCCTCGGCGTCTGGGCAACCCATAATAAAATCCATCGTAATGTCGCTCCCATTTCCACTCCGGAATGGACAACGAATGCAATCTCCAATCGGAGCTGGTGCTCAAATTTTAACCTCTTGGCACGTCAACACCGAGAAGCGAACTCCTTACATACCTCTTCATACCGCCACCGAAATGTAACTTAAGAGTGCGATACATCTTGGTGACACCGGGATGCATGGCATAAGCGCCAAATGAGCCTCCTCAAAATCTCACGCCTCGGATCATCCACATCCGCACACACAATCTGGCCCATCCACAAAGTATCATCTCTAAGCTCAAACTCGAGCGCCATCCCGATCGACTCATCCATCGGTCTCACCAATCTGGATCCGATCCTAAACTTTCCTAATCCGATCATGCAATACGGGCCTCGGCCTCGAAAGTATAATCAAAGCTCCCTCGACTCAAATCCATCTCGCATATTAAGTGCTCTCAATTGAACTAAGCACGCGCAACCTCGACACAGAATACGAAATTTGCACTACCATGCGATCTCCTACTCAATGCATCACCACCACATTGGCCTTCCCTGGTGGTACTCGATAGTGCGGATCGTAATCCTTAAGCATTCTAACCATCTCCTCTACCTCGATTCAGCTCCGTGACTCAACAAATACCTCGAGCTCTTATGATGCAGTGAAGATCTGGAAAGTCTCCCATACAGATAATGTCTCCGGATCTTCAAAGCAAATACAATCGCCGCCAACTCCAAGTCATGCATGTGATAATTACCCTCATGGGCTCTCAATTGTCTCGATGCATAGGCATGACTCTCCCATGCCAGATCGACACAACCTAAACTTCTGCTGCGAAGCATCACTAAATACCTCAAATCCTCCCGATCCAGATGGCGGGGCTAACACGCCATTGTCACAACCGATGTATCAACTCATCAAAACTCCTCGCACTCATCGTCTAACCGAGAACTACACCCTTCCTCGAAGTCTTGTCGAGGCGGAGATCACCGAGAAACCTCGACAAACCTCCGTAATATCCTCGCCAATCCGAGGAAACTCCTCGGCTCGACACGCCTCTCGGAATCTCCCAACTCCTCATCGCCTCAATCTTGTGAGGATCCACCGGATACCCTCACCAGACACTATATGGCCTAGAACACCACCTCATCGAGCCAAAATTACACTTAGTGAATTTGGCATATACCGTCATCTCCTCGTGATCTGCGAGATTATCCTCGGATGCTCGCATGCTCTGTCTGAGACCTCGAATATACCAAGATATCATCAATGAATACGATCACAAACCGATCCGGTATGGTTTGAAAGACCTATTCATCGAGGCCATGAAAGGCCGAGGCATTAGTCAACCCGAGCAGCATAACTAAGAACTCGAATGTCCATACACTCGCCTCGAAAGCACTCTTAGGCACATCGGCCTCTGCGATCCTCAATCGATAGTAACCGGATCTCAAATCCAACTTGGTAAACACCGTGCTCCACGTGAATCGATCAAATAAGTCATCGATCCTAGGCGGTGGGTACTTATTCTTGACAAGAATCTGATTGTCGCCTATAATCAATGCAAAGCCTCATAGTCCCGCCCTTTTCTTCATTAAACAACAAGGGCTCCCCACGGTGAAACACTGCCCGATGAACCCCTTATCCAATAACTCCTCAAGTGGGCCTTTTGCTCCCTCAATTCCACGGTGTCATCCTATATAGAGGTATCGATATAGAGCGGTACTGGAATGAGGTCTATCTCGAACTCGTCTCCGATCCGTGGCAAACCCAGAACTCCTCGGAAACACATCAGGAACTCCCCGATCACAGGACATCCTGCGCAACCTCTGCGCACTCTAGAGTCTACCACATCGCCCAAATAAGCCTCACAACCACCTTGCATCAATCTCAAAGCACTCACAAATGAAATCATCCTGCTGAACCGCCGACTAACACCTCGAAATCACCCTCGGTGATGGGAGACTCCAATACTACCTCCTTGGTATAACAATCCAAATGGCCCTATGGGCAAATGAGCCACCCATCCCAAAATCAAATCAATCTCACGAAGGGTAACACAATCAAATGCACTCAACACCATTGAATCTACCGAATCGGGCATCCCTCGCAGATCTCGCCTAAAGCGGTGGTACTACCCAAGGTGTACTCACCGCAACCTGCATCGTAATACCTCCCTATCCACATGCAATTTATATGCTACATGCGGTAATAAAAGAATCGCGGACCTCGGATCTATCAATGCATACACCTCTATATCGAGAGTGTAGCAAACTCGCAACCACCTCGGGAGAATCTGGGCCTCCGCTGGTCATGGCGTAGACCACAGCACGGGGCTGCGGCTCTTGCCTCGCCCTCCCCATAAAGGAATCTCGCCTTACCTCGGGCTCGCCGCCCCTAAATCCAGGTCCATCACACGGCTCATTTGCATCGAAGCTACTACCGGCTCTCCCACTAGCAGTGACTGGCTCCCAAAGTCGAGGACAACCTCGATCATATGATCCATAGATCCACAAAGCAACAGGCTCGCCACTTTCAAAGACTCTCACATTGTGCCTCTTATCACTGCACGCCAAAGCCGGTATAGCTGACGCCTCGCCACTACCATCACGCCACTACCCATCCGCCCAAATCTCCTCTCTGAACCGAACATTGTTTAAATCCCCAATGTGAATAAATGCATCGACGCCTTTGCTTTCGTGTTCCTACCAGAGCTACTACGATGTCATTTGGACCTCTTACCTCTGCACTTCGACCGGTCTCGGCTCGCTCTGTCTCAACAATCGCCAACTCGACAAAGAAATTGATCTCATCTCCATAAAGTACTCATATCTGACCGCTAACAGGGTATGGATATCCAGATTCAGCCCTCCCTCAAATCTCCCAGACCTATCCGCCGGAGGAAATCGGAAACAGACGATATCAAAAGCTCATTAATCGACCTCATAATCCGCCATCGTCATCGATCCCCGACTCAACTCTAAGAAATCAGATCTTCATATCCAAATACTCCTTGGGCATGAAATTATCTCTTAAAGCCCTCGTAAAATCAGCCAAGTCAATACACACTACCGTGGAACTACGGGGACAGTCTTCCACCACCGATAAGCGGGACCACGGAGCAAAGAAACAAAGATAATCAAGCGCTCCTCGGGTCACATCCATCCGGTCCAGACTCGCCGGTCCTCTCCAACCAACCTCTACCTCAAGCGGTTTCGACCGCCAGAGAATCGACAAATTTCGCCACGCAGTGATCATACCTCTGTTCGCCTCATGGAACCACCGAGGTCGCCTCAAACATAGGGCAGAAGACTCTCTACTCGCTCCGACCGATCTCGTCACCGTTGATCAACTTGATCACCAAAGATGGATGACCTACAATAAAATCACATTTTCGATCAATTTCTTGCTTTGCTTACAAAATTCAAGCCTAAAATATACTATGCCCAAAAGATGTCAAACCACGCTCGATACCACCTAATGTAGCGCCCACCGTAGAGTATACACCGGTCGCCTTAGGTCGCACCGATGCATAACCTCACGACGAGTGCACTACCGAGCTATCATTTCTATATCCTCATGGCATCAATATAAATAAAGCATAAATATCACAATCACTAAATTTTAGAATCAAAAGATTCCTTTCCATTCATTCATAAAACCGCTCATACATCATCATCATACATATACATCCTAACAAGTCCAAAAGAACTACTATAGCTCCTACACCACCATCCACAAAATACCCCAAAACATCCCTAATCGACAGACACTGGGCCATGCTCCTCTCGCAAGCACGCACAAAGCAGATAAGTCTCATCGACCGAGCTAGAATCAAACTATCTCATTCCGAAAAATATTTGCAATTTGGGTGAGTTTATGAAACTCAATGAGTAACCATCATCGATGGTTCACTCAACTCATGCATATCCAAACAATCACATAATATCGTATACTATCACATTCAAGAAATCACATGCAATAATTTCACATTTATAAGGCGATTTGCCTTTCACACAATTCACGTATAATCATTCATATATGCGGTGTACATGTGACTCTTTCATTTTCTTTTCGTTGTTGTGACCGAAATACCGAGCTATATACGCTGAGCCATAGGCTCAGAAACATCGGGCTCAAAAGCCCTAATACGTTGAGCATAAAGCTCTCGCAAATCGTTAGCACGAAGCCTCGCACATTGAGCATAAAGCTCGATTTTGGTGGCTACACCGTCACAACCGCTTTTATCTCGATCATACTATTTTGCATGTATGCACATGTTCAATTTTCAATACATGCATCACTATAGAACTTCCTATGTCCAATTTTACCATTGAGACCAATTATAACAGTCTACACATAATTCACACTTCTATATCCAATCCAAATATTTCGAACACCCGTGGTCCGAAATCAATCAAAGACAAACACATAAAATCCATCCATAACTCCTCATGGCATATGTAATTAAAATTAAACACATAAAGGTTGAGAAACCAACCAGTTACTCACCTCGTAACTTCCGAACTATCGCCGGAAGTCTCGCCACGCCGATGATCGCGATCCACGTGAGCCGCTATAACAATCAAAATATACGTAACATTATTATCGGTACCAATTCGATGCTTAATTATGCATATGAATCAAATCAAGTACATACTATGCAAATTATGACATTTCCACCTAATTCAATTTCCGATCTCAAATTCTAATTCCCAATTTCAGTAATTCCAAATTGAACTTAATCTATAGCTAATTGAATCATCAATTGCCTAATCCCAAATGTTTAAAACCTCAATTCCATTTTCGAAAAATCGGCACTGATGCCGCTGATTTAATCGGGCATCCCACGTCGCGACGTATGCACGTTAAATCGCGTCGTGTGCCTTGTCCTCCCGCACAAGTAGCGCCTCGACACGTCACATGGCGTCTGAAGCAATTCTGCTCGTCGCGGCGTGTTCTTTTTGCGTCGCGGCGAGCAATTGCGCATACGCCAGAAAACCCAAAATTTCCAGATTTTCGATGATTTCAGCCCAAATCCAGATTTTCTTCTCACCAATCACCCTAAATAATTCTATACACATCATATAACAACTCTTTAGCTTCTATTTCATCAAACAATTAATATCCCTAAAATTTCAACCCTAAATCACCAAAACCATTTTCGAAACCCAATCCATAAATCCTCAAATAAACACATTAAATCATCAATCCAACTTTATAAATCAACAAATCAAACTATATAAAACAAGATAGAAGCAACTTACTTGGTTAAAAGCTTCAAATCTCCAAGAATCACCAAATTCTCTACTCTTCCTCACTCACCAAGACAACCAAATAATGTCCATAACCATCTTCTTCTTACACCAATCTTAAGGAAATGATCAAGGATGGAAGAAGAAACAATTTTATGGAAGGAAATCAAGCAAACTTTCAAGAAGAAAATCAAAGAAAAATCACTAAGAAGGAGAAGAAGGAAGCTTCGTGGAGGAGAAGATTCAAAGGTTAGGATATTTATATTAAAGGATTAAGGCTTGTTTGGCAAATTTTAATGCCACAAGCCCGATCCGAAAAACCAGTCCAATTTCTCGATTCTAATTTCTCCCAATTCCAATGGCTAAACCCTAATTCCTCTAAGCAAATTTCTAACCTGTCCGCACCATTGATAATCAATTTGAACCGGATATTCAATTAATCAGGTCATCGATCAATTTTCGATCCGAGTCTAATGCTCCAAAATTCCGAAAATTCTATAAACTTAAAAATAGAAAACTCATTATCATATACTCCAATTTCATAATTTCACTTTCTAACTTTCAATTCTAACTCAAATTCAATCATCGAACCTAAATTGACCTAATTATCACACATATCCTAATCATATCCAAATGTCATTTTACAATCTCCAATTTCTCATTTCTTATACCAATTAAATTTCTCACAGATTAATTAACCCAAATCAATTTCCATATTCAAATTACTCAAATCTAGTCGGAAACATGTCATACAATATACTATGATACATGCACATGTACAAATACGAATGCAACGAACTGTACACATCCCATCGGTGACGGGATGTTACACCGGTCTAGTCGTTCGACCAGAACATTGTTCATGGCATCACGGTCAGAAGCCATCTTGGAGAGCGCATCCGCCTTAGCGTTTTGAGCTCGTTCTATTCTGTTGATCGAGTACTGTTTGAAATTGCTCAACTCCTACTTTACCAACTCCAAGTACTTGATCATGTTATTCCCCTTGGCCTCATACTGCTCGATGACTTGTCCGACCACCACCTGGCTATCGCTATATATTTTTAGATGCCTGATCTCCATTTCCTTAGCCAGTTGGAGACCGGTTATCAGGGCCTCGTATTCTGCTTCGTTATTGGAGGCTTTGAACTCAAGCCAAAGGGAGTATTCCACCTTTTCTTCATTGTGCGGGTTGATCAGCACTACTCCCGCTTCACATCCCTCGGATTGGACAACCCACAACAAACAAGCTCCAAAGGGAGCCGCTCATCTTCGAGTTAGGTTGGCTCATCTCGCATTTAAGTCCGCCAACACCGTGCTTTAATGGTTGGCGAGGTCAGATCAGATGTCGAACTCTCCCATTTCTACCACCCACTTTATTAGTCGACCAAGTTTCGCCTTTTGAAAGGCATCGCTTAGGGTTGGTCGGTCCATACCTCAATCAGATGACTTTGAAGTAAGGTCTTAGCTTCCGAAATGCCATTATCAAGGAGAGGGCTAGTTTCTCTATTGGCGGTATCGCGTTCCGGTCGGGTCAATACTTTGTTGACGTAATAGATTGGATGTTGTTCGCTTCCTCCGATCGAATAAGTACCATGCTGACCGATCCCTCCGTAACCACCAAGTATATAATCGTGTTTTCTCCCTCAGGGCTTTGCAGGATAAAGCGGACTAGACAGTATTGCTTTAAGTGTTGAAAAGCTTTCACACTCGTCCGCCATTGAATCTGAGCCACGTTCGCTTTCCTCAAGATCTTGAAAAATGGGAGGCACTTGTCCCCCAATCTGGACACAAATCTACTCAGGGAGACTATTCGACCAGTTAGTATCTATACTTCTTTCAAGGACCTTGGTGAAGGCATTTGGAGGATGGCTTCAATCTTCTCTGGATTAGCCTCAATCCCACGTTGAGTAATCATGAACCCAAGGAATTTTCGGATGCCACGCCTAAAGATGCATTTTCAGGTTCAGCTTCATCTGAAATTTATCAAGTGTCTGGAAGACTTCTTTCAAATCTCCCACATGTTCGGCGGCCGTCTTACTTTTAACCACCATATCATCTACGTAAGCCTCGACAGATCGACTCTATCGTGTTTTGAAGACCTCTATGACGAGCCGTTGATAAGTGGCTGAAGATTCTTTAGACCGAACAAGATCACTTGGTAACAATACGTGCCTCGGCTCGGTGATGAAGCGGTCTTTTCCTCGCCTTAAAGGCTCATCTCGATTTGATGGTAGCGAAAGGCATCCGTAAAACCGAGAAGTTCATGTCCTGAGGTGGAGTCTACTAGCTGGTCGATCTTGGGCAAGGGGAAACTATCCTTTGGACATGATTTGTTCAAATCGGTGAAATCTATGCACATTCTCCACTTCCCGTTCTTCTTTTTCACTAAAACCACATTAGCGAGCCATTCGGGGTACTTGACTTCTCGGATGAACCCGACCTCGAGTAATTTTTCTACTTCTTTCTCGATCACCCCCTATCGCTCCTTGCTGTGCCATCGCTTCTTCTGTCTGATCGACTTGTAGTCATGCCGTATACCGAGGGAGTGCGACGCAACAGATCGAGAAATTTCAGGCATGTCGCTCGGCACCCAAGCGAAGACCGATCTATTTTTCACCAGACAGGCTGTGATTTTTTTAACCAGGTCACTCTGCAACTCGGAGCCTAGGTTTATGAATTTGGAAGGGTCGGCTTCGTCCAGTTTGACCCGCTATGTTTCTTCTACTGGGTTCATCCTATCCATATCCTCTTCGGCCCTCACATCAAGAGAGCTCGTCAGTACTACCGCCTCATCTAATGTTTCCGTTTCCGCTAAGTAACATTCCCTGGCAATTTTCTGCTGACCCCTGACAACATCAACTCCGTGGGGTGTCGGGAACTTCATAACCTGGTAGTAGGTGGAGACGACCGATCTGAGGGTATTTTGAGTAGCCCGCCCGATTATTGCGTTGTATGCCCCTTGAAACTTGACGACTAGGAACTCAACGTCCCTTTTTATCTGACAGGGCCTCTGCCCGAACTTCACTTTCAAATTTACCCGGGCGAACGGGTAAGCTGACGCTCCAGTTACTCCTTTAATGGGGCCGTCTGTGGGTAGTAGTCGGTCTTCGGGTACCTTCATCTGCTTGAAGGTCTCGTAATACAACAAATCGATCGAGCTTCCCGTATCAATCATTACCCGCTTCACCTCATAACCGTCCATATTCAGATTTACCACGAGAGCATCATCATGAGGGCAACTTACTCCGTCGAGGTCGGACTTATCGAATGATATCGTCCCGTCGTTCTCCCTTGGCTTTTTGGTGGATGAGTCTCTGTCGACCTGTTTGGCATATCTTTTTCTCCCTTTATTGGTGGATCCCCCTGCTGCATTTCCACCGAATATCATATTAATGACCCCAGTAGGTCGGTCGTCTTGTTGCCCGGTGTTTCTTTCATTTCTTTCCCTCGATTGCCCTCTCTCTTCTCTTCGATTATCTGTGGTCGCATTCTGCCTCCCTCCATCATTCCTGTCATTTTGCCTCGAGGGTGTTCGCCTATTGTCTTGCCGACCTGGCTTGCGTTGATTATCCCGATTGGCCTTTTGCTCTCGCCTCACGAATCGGCCTAACCTCCCCCTTTGTATGAGGAATTCGATTTCTCTTTTCAACTGCTAGCAATCTTTAGATCATGGCCGACCTCTTTGTGGAAACGGCAGATAAATTGGGGTTCCTATCCTTGTAAGGGTCTTCATTTTGTTGGGTTCTTGATAGTTTCCCATCCGCTTTCATGGCGCGTAACTTCACAGACGTATCGCTTGAAAGCGGGGTGAACTCCGTTGATTTCCATGTCGATCG
The DNA here is from genome assembly GCA_029891385.1 of Erythroxylum novogranatense. Classification (NCBI taxonomy): domain Eukaryota; kingdom Viridiplantae; phylum Streptophyta; class Magnoliopsida; order Malpighiales; family Erythroxylaceae; genus Erythroxylum; species Erythroxylum novogranatense. The sequence goes on along the minus strand of CM057230.1, from coordinate 10,719,036 downwards.
GCCGACCTTTCCACTGACCGACCCTTTTGCGGCATGCGAGTTGCGAATCTGTCGCTTAGCGGCGATCATCCGTCCGACGCCGTATTTTTCAGCACTTCTTCGTTGAATATACCTATCCGCCTGTTTCTTATTTCAGACGGATCGGGATTGATCGAGGGCTAAAGACTTTTGAACTCCTCATCCTCAGATATTCATAAGCGCGGCCAACATGGACGAGCAAGTGAGTCGAGGGACTTCACCGCTTCGTTATTGAATCGAGTAATGAATTCGCAAGCTTTCATTCCTTCCTGGGTAAGTTGCATTACCTCAAAGTGTCTTTTCATGCCGCCACTAGTGGTAACCGGTTCAGAATAACAACTTGAAATCTTCAAGCATGTGATGCGGCCCGGGTAAGTATTGAACCATCGCCTAGCTCCCTCTTGGAAGGCCACGCAGAAAGCCTTACATTGGATATATCCGAACACAATGTAGATTCGCCATCGATCGAAATGCCGCAGTAATCCAGGGTCGGTCTTCCCAAAGGTATTTCTCGGGGGTCGGTATTTTTGTGCCGGGTGCCAGGAGACTATCCAAGATTTCCGGAGTGAAGGAGAGTCAGATCATGACGTCGGGCGATCGGACGAAGCTCATATGCGTTAATCCAATCGTCCACTATTTTTCTAGGCTTCGGCCAGGCGATGATCGATCGTCATCGCCGATTTATGGGCGGTTTACGTGTGTGCTACGGCTCATATGCATGGTTGGTTGAGGCGCAAAATTTGGCGAATCAACAGATCAGCAGCTTCCTCGATCTGTTTTCGGGTCAGGGTAGTGTGTACAGTCGGAAGAGGATCTGCACTCGGTCGGAGTTGGATATTCGGGTGTGTATTGAGCCGGGCGTTATTCTCCAAAGCTACTCTGTTCTTCTTGTTTCAAGGTTTGAGGCATGGTTGATCGTTAGATCTCAAGATTCGCGCGTGAAACATGGGTACAAAGCAGCAGTGGGAGGTAATTAAAACCTATGCGTTGCATCGCCAGAGCATGATACCGCCACATCAGGTTCATGGTCGCCACCGACTTATCTCGTGTGTTTCTGGACGTGGTGTCCGAAAATCGGGCCCCACAGTGGGTGCCATTTGATTCTGCCGGATTCTGGCTGAACTGAACATTGTCGTTTGGATCCATGAGTCTGTTGCTTCCTGTGATGAATCCAACGTAAAGTTACCTGCAAAACAAGGAAGGCTCGTCGGGGGTTGTGTCCCGATTAGCCCCTCCGACGCTCAAGTAAGGCTTTTTGGTGAAGATGAGATTGATCAACGAAGAGAGAAGCAACTAGGTTATGATTTTGTACCTCAATTATGGGAGAATTATACCTTATATATGGTTTTGCAGTTAGGTTTAGGTCTTTACGTGTTTGCATGGGAGACTCCCTTCTATGGATTGGCCGAAAGGGGGCATGGGCTTTAGGCGTAAGACTGATCTCTGACGAGTGGACCGATCGGCCCACGGGTTGTCTTGACTGGATACGGGCCCAGCACGGTCGACCCGACCAATATTCAATAAAAATTTCATTAATACACAAAATTTGAAAAAGTCCAATAATATATAACCTTATTCTTAAATAATAAAAAAGATATTTCTAAAAGACACAACGGATAGCATCTATAAAATAACTATTGAAATGAGTTTGAGCTATCTTTTAAGTAGTGTTCTTACTGATAGGAAAAGGCTCTCTAAAAGTGATTTAGTAAATTATAAACATATAACCATGGAGTTATTGCATGTCTTTTAAGTTTACCAAGATAAAGAATTAAAAGATAAAAGAGTTCCTGCTATTATGAAAAGAGCTTGCTTAATGTGTTTAATGTCGAATAATGTTACAAAATTGATGTTATAAACATCAGAAAATTAAAGCAAAATTTTAAGATTTAAAGATTTATAAAATGTTATAAAAATATTGTACATTAAAGATTAAATAAAATTAACAACAATATTATGAAGAATATAACAGAGAGTTGTTAAGTGAGAGAAAAAACGTTTCTCACTCTATATTTCTTATATCTTGACACAGCTCTATGAAAGCTTAAATAACATCTGTACAAAGGAAAAAATAATTACCCAGCTACGAATTACCCAAGTACAAAACTAATTACTCCTTGACAGTAAACTAACTACACTTCTACAACAAAACTACAAAACCAATAAACTTTACATCCCCCTCAAGTTGGACTTTGATAAAAATCGATCAAAGCCAACTTGGACAGCAAACGATGAAACACCAGCGAAGGAAGAAGCTTGGTAAAGATGGTCGTAACCTGCAGAGAAGAAGCCACGTGAATCGAAGAAATAAAACCCTGTTTGTACAGATTTCGAACAACGTGACAATCGACGTCAAGGTGTTTCGTGCGCTCATAGAACACAGGGTTACAGGTGATGTGGATGGCAGATTTACTGTCACAATGAAAAGGAATCGATAAAGAAACTAGAACCCTCAAATCAGCAAGTAAATAATTAATCCATTGTAACTCGTACACGTACCGGTTATGGTTTTGTCCTCGCTTCTAGAGAGTTAGAAAGAGATGAGTCCGGCGCCTTAGTCTAAAAGCGGACTTTTGCCCAAAAATATACATAAACTAGTTAAAGATTTCCTAGTGGAAATACACGTAGCCCAATCCACGTCTGAATAAGCATGTAAAGACAAATCCGAAATCGCAGGAAAATGAAGACCCAAACATCAACATGAAGTAATTCAAAAAGTTTATCACTATGACTTTCACTAATGGGAAATGGCAATCGAGATTGTTTAGCCATCGCACATACATCACAAACAATATCTGAATCACTCAATCTTTTATTAACAAAAGGAAACTTTTGTACAATGTGAAAGGAGGGATGCCCCAATCGTTGATGCCATAATGCAGTAGAGTCAACACCATTAACTTTGTCTACACATTATGCATCATTATTCAAACAACAATCAACAACTTCATATGTATTTCGACTTAAAGAAACAAAAGCAGTAGTCAACACATCAGTATGAAAAGACTCTGCCGTAAGGTAATACAGATGACCAACAGCTCTGCCCACAGCCAAGACATTCTTAAATTTCTGGTCCTGTAAAACACAGAAGGAGGGATAGAAAGTAAAAACCCCATCTCCATGTTGTAAGATTCTGTTCACAAATAACAAGTTATACTTGAAACTTGATACATAAAAAGCATGTGTCAATACAACATCCTTGCTAAGTCTTATTTCTCCCACCATGCTAACCTTCTTGATCGATCCGTCTAGTAAACTAACTGTAGATGCCCTTTTCTCGGAACTAGCTTATTAAACAAGCCAGCATTACCTAAAATATGTATGCTAGCCCTAGTATCCACTATCCAACACAAGTTCTTTATATCTTGATTGCCTAATTTTTTGTAAGGGCAAAAATATTACCTGCAAATTTTGCACCAAAGTTCACTTTCTCCATGGTAGGCAGCTGTGTTTGGTCTTTCATCAATTTCGATAATTCCTGTTGAATGATTGCCCTCATGCTTAATCCTCCAGTATCATCTTCACTGTCCTCCAAAGGTGTCTCTGCCAAGTTAACTTTGCCTGCTTTACCACTAGTTTTTTTCGTTGATTATGATTTTTAAGATCAATATACGACTCAGGATAACCATGTAACTTAAAACACGTATCCTTAGTGTGTCCATCTATTTTGCAAAACGAACATTTTGTATCCTCTTTATCAGCTTTCCAGTCCTTTTTCTTGCCATTCCCTTTTCCTGAATTATAAGTCTTTACTGTTCATGAGCCAACCATAAGTGCATTCCCTTCTATTGCATCCCCAAAAGAATCTGAAACATGCTTTTGTCTCTCCACATTCATCAGCATTGAATACACCTTATCGATATTAGGATAAGAATCCATCATGAGGATCTGGTTCTTGACATGGCTATACGAGTCATTCAGTCCCATTAAAAACTGAATAATTTTTGCATTATCATTAAGCTTCATGATCTTGTCAGAAAAACGTCATAAGTACAACATCCACAAATGCATTGTGGAAGAGGTATGATACACTGCAGTTCGTCCCACAGTTTGCGTAGTTTCGTATAATACATGGAAAGGATAGAGTTACCTTGTGAAATACTTCCAATTTCTCTTCGGATTTGATATTCTTGAGGTCCTGTAGAATCACCAAAACGATTTGCAAGTTTATCTCATAGGTCCTTGGCAGAAGACATGTAAAGAAACGCATCATGCAAATCCTTAGTCAATGAATTTAAAATCCAAGATTCCACCATTGCATTGGCAATCATAATTTCCTCATAATCTTCCGCATCCTCAGCTGGAATCTAAATCTTGCCAGTTATATAACCGAGTTTGTGCTTAGCGACAAGAGTTTTCTTTATAGACATACTCCATGTTCTGTAGTTGAAATCATTCAAGGGAGTAGTGACGAGGCATGCACCTGGATTATCTGAATCTTTCTTTCAGATTGTTGCCATCTTGAAGCTTCAGTTATTGAAAACTGTTCTTTGATCAAGAATCCGACGTCTCAGATCTACAGTTCGGAACGGTTATTAGGCTCTGATACCATATGAACAATATAACGGAGAGTTGTTAAGTGAGAGAAAAAACGTTTCTCACTCTATATTTCTTATATCTTGACACAGCTCTATGAAAGCTTAAATAACGCTCAGACAAAGAAAAATAGTTACCCATTATTTAATTACCCATACTACAAAACTAATTACTCCTTGACAGTAAACTAACTACACTTCTACAGTAATCACAAAACTACAAAACCAATAAACTTTACATTGTTGAAATATAAGTGAGACTTTGTCCCACATCGAAAGAATATATGGCCTTGAGTATGCATATAAGCTTAATGAGTTACTCCTCTAATATCAATTAGTTTTAGGATGGAACCTCATTTGAGCTTGTATGTTCTCAGTTTATTTAGGCCCAATTATATAAAATTTAACATGGTATCAGAGCGGGTTGCTCTTGAATTACTCGTCACCACCTCGTCACAATAAACTGTAGCACGTGTTGGGCCGTAAATTAGCCCACACGTGAGGGGGTGTGTTGAAATATAAGTGGGACTTTGTCCCACATCGAAAGAATATATAGCCTTGAGCATGAATATAAGCTTAATGAGTTACTCCTTCTAATACCAATTGGTTTTAGGATGGAACCTCATTTGAGCTTGTATGTACTCAGTTTATTTAGGCCCAATTATATAAAATTTAATAAATATAACTCAAAAGAAACCTTACTGACATACGAAGTTTAAAAACGTTCATTTATATGTAGCTTTACTTTTAATTAGTAGAAATAATTTAAAATAATGTTAAAGAAGGAGTTTATTATTGTTCTTCCCAAAAGTTAAATTGTAATTTAAAATTATTAAATAAAATTAATTAATTAATCATAATCTATAAAAATGTTGAGTTACTAAAATTAATGGATTAATTAATAAGGTGATTAATTTTGATAAAATAATTTTAAAATTAATCAATTAAATTTTTTTGCATTCAAATTTTATTCAATTTAAGTTGAGATGTTATAAAAACTTAAGATATGGATTAACTATATCAAATAATTAATGTATAATTATGATAACAATAACAATAATAACAAATAAAAATTTGATCCGGAGGGTAAGGGTTCTGTTTTATAATCATTGATAAATGATAATGATAATGATTCTATCAATCGTTAATGATGATTGATTTTATCACTAGTTTGACTAATGGATCGCATTAAGCATTTGTTAAAGATGTTTGGTAAAATTAATGCTTAAGTGTAAAATGACTTATAAGGACATGACTTAAAAAAATAAGAATATGAATATTATATATTTTAGTATGTCAATTAATATTCTTATAAAATTTATATTTTAGATATTTAATTCTACAAAATTAAGTTTATAACTCTAATAAAAACATAGAAGATATAATAATAATAATAATAATAATAATAATAATAATAATAATAATAATAATAATAATAATAATAATAATAATAATAATAATAATAATAATAATAATAAGTGATAACAAAAAGCTTTAAAATCAGTAGTTTTGACTAATCTTTGGTGCTTGACTTTCTTTTATAATTCAATCATTTTATGATATAATGTTTTGATTAGATATATAATACTTAAATTAATATCTACTTTATTTAAATTCATTCTAATTAGTTCTTCACATTAGTAACTGATTTTTTAATAATATTTAGAAACCATTTTAAAGTTACATTTTACTTTGACGAAAGATTTTCAAATTGATACTAATTAAAAATAAAAGAAGACTCCTTGATTACTTTAGAGTGGCAAATATTATACTAAAGATTACTTATACAATCATTACAATGTATATTTTCATAAATACATAAATAATGTCCCATATACAATCCCCATGACAAATCAATTCAATGAATTTATTTTTTATAAATACTTATATATTTGTTCAAGTATTTTTATCTTTTAATTTATAAAATGACTGTTTTTTAGTAAGAAAGAAACACAACTTGTGTTAAATCTTGCTACTAAATTATGAATAATCTAGGAATTATATCTTGCTCTTAAGTTAGGAAAGAGCGTTTGTAATAATTTCATATTGGACGCCATAAAGCCAGTTGTGCTTGTCTCCCAAGGTACAAATGATAATCCAGATTTTTTTAAAAAATTACGTATCTAAGAACAAAATAAGATGGAGTACCTTGTTACTTGAGTTTGCAAAGATAAAAAGGTGTGACTAATCTTACCTGATAGCAAAAATTGCAACCTAGTATGAAAAAGGTGTGACTAATCTCCTTGACGATCTTTGCCTTCTCAAGTATGATTTTTTTTTTGATTCAAGTCCATGCAGTCCCATAAATAGCCAGAATATAGCCATGAGTCGATGTCTACAAACGAAAAGTAAAATAAAATAGGAAAGGAGAACCATGTCCCAACATAGGATCGCCGCTTCCTGCTCCTCACCACCCTAATAGCCCACGAAGTTCTCCATGCTAAATAAATTTGGTATTTTACCCCTAGATCAAGTGGGAGAAACTTGCTCTCAACAAGCGCCACCATGCTGTGCAACATTGCATCAATCTCGTCCCCATCCTCCATTTCCAGCTCATCGAGTTTGCTCTCCTCAAGACGACGACCATCAAACAAGAAAGCAATTGAGTTAAGCTCAACAGATCGACGGTCACAAGATGCATTCATCGCCTTCTTCAATGGGTGGATCTTTTGATCCGAAAAATACTTCATTCCCATCCCGACCCTTGACTTTGAGGTTGATGTGAGCTTGATCGTTAGGTTTCTTATCTTCCTCGACTTGACCGACATGCTTGCTTCCTAATCTTGCTCGCTCTCTAACCTTCTTTCCTTCTTTGTACTCTTGTGATGCCTCATAAACTCGCTCATATTTCCAACCTAACACCTCATGGCGACCGCACAATAGACATCTCAGAATCAGATGGAGACCAAATACAGATACTATCTTCTTTAGGTCCCAGAGCAACATTCATCGCATGGGAGAATAGAAATGCTCTGCCATTTCTTCCCTAATAGCTCGCAATGGAAGAGAGAGTTGGACAAAGCACTTGGTGCTACTTCCTATAATTCATTTTCTCTGTAATTAATCAAATGGTAATGAGAGAAATTGAGCAATTTGATTACACCTACAGTTTAACCTTGCATCAGTACAAGTCTTTAATACCATAAAGTTTGAACCTTTTCATTCGGTTATAAGAACGAGTCCTGCGATCGCATGAACTCATATTAACAGTACCGTGGTTGATCATTGAGAATCGGACAAAACGCTAGAATGGAAGGGAAAAGAAACAATTGCCATCCGAAATGCTACAAAGCGAAAAATGATCCTAGAGATTAGAGTGCCTCACCGAAAAGCCTTAGAAATGACATCACCGTGAAGTTTAAACATCGTTCGACAATTGCAATAATTGTACAACCGAGGACCCATCACCGCTCCATCATAAGAACTTCTTTCCTAAGTAATCGACACCGCTCCTCCAACCAAAAACAAAGCGAAAAAGAAAATAAACATTAATCAATACAAGAAACCTCACCACGAAGAACGCTTACTCGCTTATCACTTACAGAAAGCGTAGATTGAAAGCACCGAGAATTACAAGCAGAGAAAACGAAGCAACGAAGAAGGAGAAGACTCGAAGTCCGGAGACCAAGAATTGAGAAGTGAGACATGCGAGAGTAACGAGGACAAAATGGAGACTCAATTGAAAAAATCACCGTTAGGGTAAACGCTCCTTGTAGGAGCTTGTTGAAAATTAAATGGTGGGTTGAATCACCAATCCAACCAAATTTTCACCAAACAAGCTTTTAAGCTTTTTCTCAAAGTCAATCAGCTGAAGTAGATTGACCAGTTAAAAAAGAGCTGATAAGCTCTTCACCAAACAAGGCCAAGGTCGATTTTTATGAGATCAACAATGATACAATTGGGCTCCAGGTTAAATGCTTAATCCTGAGGAGACTGATATGAGAATGGCGTGAGGGTGAAGCAATAACGTAAACGAAGGAATGTGTTGGTTCCACTTTTATTTTTTTATTGTTGTTTTTAATTTTTGGTTTTTGTTTCTTGTTTTTATTTTTATTTTTTCTAAAAAATAAAAATCTATTTAGTTGAGATTTGTAATACAAAATTGAAAATAAAACCTGTTGGGTTAAGATTTCTAATAAATTTATTATTATTATTATTATTATTATTATTATTATTATTATTATTATTATTATTATTATTATTATTATTATTGATTTTAATAAATTATTCTTATTATTATTAATTTATTATTATTAATTTATTCTTATTCTTATTCTTATTATTATTATTATTAAGTTATTTTTAATCTTATTAATTTTATTATTATATTATTAAACTCATTATTATTATTATTATTATTATTATTATTATTATTATTATTATTATTATTATTATTATTAAGTTATTCTTATTATTATTATTATTATTATTATTATTATTATTATTATTTATTGTTAATAATAATATTATTATTAATTATTGTTATAAATTTTCTACTTACTATTATTATTATTATTATTATTATTATTATTATTATTATTATTAAAATCATCATCATCATTATTATTATTATTATTATTAAGTTATTCTATTCTTATTAATTTTATTATTATATTGTTAAACTTATTATTATTATTATTATTATTATTATTATTATTATTATTATTATTATTATTATTATTATTATTATTATTATTAAGTTATTCTTATTCTTATTAATTTTATTTTTATTAATTTTATTTTTATTTTTATTATTATAATTTTTACTTTTACTTTTACTTATTATTATTATTATTATTTTTAGATAGAAAGTAGAGTATGTTGGTTTTCTGTTAAAGAAAACATGTTGTCAAAATTCAGATAAACGATGTTTTTTTATTTTTGTAAAACTGTTGTGGTTTTTAATTTTCAGAAACAAAAAATCGCAACAGAGTAAATCAAACATGTTTTACTTGCCTTTTTTTCTTTTTACAAAAATGACAACAACAAAACGAGAAAAAAAACAGAAACAAACAACCCTTTAAATTGCAGTTTTTTTATTCCCATGTTAATAATTAATAAAAATATCACACAACTTAAAGCTCTCAACTGCAATAACCAAAATTTTCGCTTCATTCTTTAACCTGACGTCATTACATAATAAATAATTTCATCAAAGTTAATTTAATTTAGGAGGTTGAAATCTAATAACTTTAATACTTTTATTCAACTCTAAATAAGTATTAAATAGTGATTTTATGGTTAAGCCCAAAATATTATCAAATAAATCATTCCATCTTTTTGGAGAATTTGAAAAAATGCATTATATTGCATAAATCCACATAGTGAAACATCTTTAATACAAGAATGTTCCATGTCACTGAGAGTAAGATCCAGATTATGAAAAGTATATGACATGTATAACTCTCATATTTACTTCAAGTAATCACTTTTGAACCTGTGGGTACTTTCTCTTAAAAAGCAACGACGACGCTATCTTGTAAAATGGGCCATTTCGGCTCCACCCATGGGTTGGGGGGCCGATCCATTAACATTTCTAACTTGATCTTCCGAGTGCTATTGTCTTTTAGTATTTTCGTTTTTTTATTACAAAATCTTGCAAAAGTTTCAGATTTATACGATGTGGCCTTTACCTTCGTCATGTATGTATATAAATACAAGAAAAAAATGTGTTTTTTTTTTGCTAATGTGCCTATGTACATAATCCTAATTATGATATAGGGTTAAAATTTAAATTCATTACCAATCGATTTAAGAATTTAATTATGATAATGTGCCTATGTACATAATCCTAATTATGATAAAGTTTTATTTTGCCCAATTAGTATTTAATTAGAAGTAATTGTAATTATAATTAAAATTTAATTGATATTAGAATTATAATTTTATTTTAATTAAATTATTGAAAGGTCTAAAATCTATTATAAATAAACTTAATTAGGATCAAGAAAGTTAGTACTTCTTAGTTAGCCTTCCCACAAAAATTGTAGAATTCTCTTAACTTATTCTTTGAATACCGTTAAAAATTGATTATTTGTGCGGTTACAATAATTAAAATGAACCAATTTCAAAATGATTCGAATTATAAGACAAGAATGCGATCAAATTTTGAAAAAGTACAAATTAGTATTCATACTTTATTATATTTTATATATTAATTATGTTATAGAATTTAAGTAATCTAAAATTAAAAAAATTATATTTATTCCACGGATCTGATATTGGACAGATTTCTCAACAATTTTCTCACATAATTACTGTTTCCTCGCATGTGAATATGAAAGGATCCGTTAGACCTTGGGAGAATCGAATGCTGATTAAATCTTACTCTTTCTTATTTATAATAATTATATAGATATTAAATGGCCACTTTATCATTTTAGTAATTGACATATGTGGAGTAGTCTTCAAGTCAAGTCATCATCTTATATCAGAACTTCCATGCCCTCCGCGTGTTGGTGGTCTGAGATATCATCTGTAGGAGTGGCAATCAACATCAAGCTCTGTTTTCTGCCAACTGTTGCTCCAAACTTCTCCGTCATGTCTAAATTCTGCGGCGACATTCCGTCCGGCAACGCCCAGTCAAAGTGGTATAGTAGTTGAGCAAGTGGAAGCACCACGTTTGCGAGGCCAAAATGCATACCCGGACAAATCCTCCTTCCTGCTCCAAATGGTATGAACTCAAAGTTCTGTCCTTTAAAATCCAGTCTACCATCTTCAAATCTCTCTGGTATGAAGCTCTCTGCATCAGACCAATACTTGGGGTCTCTCCCAAGTGCCCAAGCGTTAATCATTACTCTGGTTTTGGCAGGTATTTCGTACCCATTAACCACACAAGTTTCTCGATTTTGTCTTGGAGTCAACAATGGCAGTGGTGGGTGTAGCCTTAGTGTTTCTTTTATCACTGCTTTCAAATAATTCAATTCCTCGACATCTGTATCTGTGATCGCTTTCTTTCCTCTTAAGTTCTGCCTTACTTCGGCTTGTGCTTTCTTCAACACTCGAGGATTTTTCATCATTTCAGCCATAGCCCATTCTGATGTTATTGAGGAAGTATCAGTTCCAGCAACGAACATATCCTGCGCAAGTCATTTATCAGGTTGATTAGTTTCATGTCAAGGTTCACGAATCAGAAGAACCAGTCTTAAAATTAAATATCTGGAACAGATGATGAACTGTGAAATTACTATGGTTCGATTTTGATAAAATTTTACAGGTGAAAGAAACAAGAAACTTGACCAGAATGACGGCTTTTACGCCGTTTCTAGTGATAGGACACCGAAGATTGTCAGACTCCTGAAGCCTTAAAAGGACATCGAGAAGATCATCCTCTCCTGATTCCCCACCACCTTTACCTGTAGTCCTCAACCTTTCTCTGTGCTCTTCTATGATTGTATCAAATACCTCGCTCAACTGTTCTTGAAGGGCTACAAGTTCAGCTTTCATCCCAGTAATTCCTTGAAGAAACGCCAATGAAGGGAACACATCAACTATATTAAAACCAGCAGCCAGCTCTAATACTTTCTTCGCACCTTCTATAACTGCTTCTTGCTTATCCTCTGAGCACTTGCTACCGAATGCCGATCTGCAAACTACTTTATTTGCGAATAACAATACCATTTTGCTAAAATTAATAGAACTTCCTGCGGAGGATAGGACCGATTCGACAAGGTTCTTGACCTCATCGTGACGAACAGAAGTGAAGGACTGGACCCTTTTAGGACTCAAGAGTTCTGTCATGCAAAATTTCCTCATTTGCTTCCAGTACTCACCATATGGAGCAAAGGCAATATCTAAACCACCGTACGTCAGAATTGTGGGGGCTAATAAGTTAGGCCTCTGAGCAAAGGAGATATCTTGCACCCTCAGTACTTCTTCAACTAACTCAGCCGATGATACAACCACCGTAGAAACCTCGCCGAGTTGCAGATGCATGATGGGTCCATGTTCTTTAGCAAGGTCTCTAAGAGCATGGTGTGGTAGTGAACCAACCAAGTTATGCAAATTGCCAATGATAGCGAGTTTCATTGGCCCTGGTAATGTTCTTTTCGTTGTAGTACTCGTGCCCTCAGGTTCATATTTTATGCAGTAAACCTTGGTAGGCTGGTTTAGGGAAGTAGAAGAACGAGTTACAACGAAAGCTGGAGTCCCAATTTTCTTGGGGAACAACGTTGTAGATCCCAGAGTTAAGGAGGTTGCAAACATTGAAGGGGATATAGATGATGATCCCATTTTTGCAGAGATGGATCTGAGTTGCTAAGCTACTGCAAGCATTTTCATTCAACTAACTCTACAATTTAAATTCCTGTTTCTATAACTTTCTAGTCTTTGGAAGTACACAGCTGTAAGTTACAGCCTGTAACAGTAGACTCCGCAGCGGACTCTTACTGTTTTAAACCCCACATTTCAGCGTACTGTCATTGTTGTACTTTGTTTTAAACCCCACACTTTTCCAACCGCAGCCCAGCACACCTAAACGCAGAGAAAATTCAAGGAGCCATTGTTTGAGAGAACAGATCACCTGTCCAAGTTATTCTGTTCAAGTTAAAAATGGCGTCGGTTTGAGATGAAAATTTACAAGCTTCTTCGCAACATATCAGGCGCCTATGGTCCCATCCACAGGCGCCGTTTTTAGCCAGCAAACAGAGCCAGCCGGTAGGAAATAATCGTAATATATTGCCTTTGTCTTCTGTACGGGTTATCCAAATGTGTTAAATGTTATTATTATTTTTATACTTCTGAACTTTTGCAGTTCAGAACTGGTTTTTAACTTGGACAACTTATCATTTATAAACATTATTAAATTTATTATTATTATTAGGTGTATATATTTATTTATTGAGTTATTTAAATTTTTATTATTTTGATTATTATTATTATTATTATTATTATTATTATTGTTATTATATAAAAATAATTATATTTATTAACATTATTTAAATATATTTCCATTATTATAATGACTATTAAATATTCAATTTAAATTACTTATTGTTATTATTATTAATAATGTTATTATTATTTTTATTATTACTTAAATTTATTTCCATTATTATTAGGTGTATATATTTAGTTATTTAGTTATTATGATATTAATTTATTTTTTATCATGATTATTATGATTATTAATGTTATTATTTTTATTATGATATTAATTTAATTTCAAATATATAATAACTATTATATATTAATCTGAACATATACTTATTGTTATTATTATTATTATTATTATATAAATTTATTGCCATTATTATAATCACTTTAAAATTAGTTATTGTTATTATTAATTTTATTATAGAGTCATTATTAAATTAATTATGATTGTTATTAAATTGTGGTTAATAATTTCATAAATCTTTGTGCTATATGTATTATTATTAGTAGTAGTATTATAATTATAATTATAATTTTCTTTATGATTATTATTAGTATGATTATTATTATTAGTTTTATTAAATTTGTTCCCATTATTATAAAAAGTATTAAATATTATTATTAAATTGGTAATTGTTATTATTAAATTTTATGTAGAATAATTATATAATTTATTGTAATTATTATTAAATTCCTTGCTAATAAATTCATTAACCTTTTCAAATATTTTTAATATTATTATTATTAGGATTATAATTATAATTATAATGATAATATTCTTTATGATTATTACAATTTTGAATTAAATTAATTTCTAATATTATAATGAAATATGTTATAATTCATAATTTTCTTCTTATTGTTATTATTTTCCGACTTTAGTTTGTGTACTTATTATTAAAATTCTTGTTAATTATTTTTTTAATTTTTTTCAACATTAGTATTAGTATTAGTCGTCGCCCTAGCGTGTACAGCCTTTTAGGCTGGATCGCTAGAGCGACCATTCGTAGCCCTAGCGACAACAGCCATATAGGCAGGATCGCTAGGGCAACACGCCGTCGCCTCTAACGAACAAATTTTTTAGCGGGATCGCTAGGCAACGTCGTCGCCCTAGCTACCACAGCCTTTTAAGCAGGATCACTAGTATGACGTTGTCAGGCTTCTAGCGACAACCGCTTTTTAGCAAAGATTGCTAGTATATCATCGCCTCTAATGACAAAATTTTCAGAAGCATCGCTAGGGAACCATGCGTCCTCTAATGACAACAAAAATTCATATAAATTTAGTTTTTAAATATTATTAGTATTGTTATGTGTATTTATTAGCATTCAAAATATTAGTTACTATTTATTCAAATTTGTTATTATAATGTCTAAGTATTAGTAATATTATTATTATTGTTCTTATTTTTATTTTTATGTTTATTAGTATTATAATTATTATTATTATTATTATTATTATTATATTCCTTTTGGATATTTCAGTTATGTTTATTATTATTATTATGAGCATTATATTTATTGTTATGGTTATTATTAATTAATAATGGGAATATTATTGTTATTGTTCTTATAATTATAATTATTTATCTTATAATGATTATTATAATTATAATAATTATTATTATAATGATATACGTTATAATTCATATTTTATTATAATGATATACGTTATAATTCATATTTTCATTATTATTATTATTATTATTAAAAGGCTGTGGTAGCTAGGGCGACGACGCGTTGTCCTAGCGATCCTGCCTAAAAGGCTGTTGTCGCTAGGCTTACGCTGTTGTTTCTAGCGATCCTGCCTATATGGCTGTTGTCGCTAGGGCTACGAATGGTCGCCCTAGCAATCCAAATTTAAAGGCTCCTCGTCGCTAGAGTGCGACTGTCGCTTCTAACGATTCAAATTTAAAGGTCGTATACGCTAGGCTTATTTAATAATACTAATACTAATGTTGAAAAAAAATTAATTAAATAATTAACAAGATTTTTAATAATAAGTACACAAACTAAAG
The DNA here is from genome assembly GCA_029891385.1 of Erythroxylum novogranatense. Lineage (NCBI taxonomy): Eukaryota > Viridiplantae > Streptophyta > Magnoliopsida > Malpighiales > Erythroxylaceae > Erythroxylum > Erythroxylum novogranatense. The sequence continues at coordinate 10,703,592 of CM057230.1, read as the reverse complement.
TCGGAAAATAATAACAATAAGAAGAAAATTATGAATTATAACATATTTCATTATAATATTAGAAATTAATTTAATTCAAAATTTTAATAATCATAAATAATATTTTCATTATAATTATAATTATAATCCTAATAATAATATTATTAAAAATATTTGAAAAGGTTAATGAATTTATTAGCAAGGAATTTAATAATAATTACAATAAATTATATAATTATTCTACATAAAATTTAATAATAACAATTACCAATTTAATAATAATATTTAATACTTTTATAATAATGGGAACAAATTTAATAAAACTAATAATAATAATCATACTAATAATAATCATAAAGAAAATTATAATTATAATTATAATACTACTACTAATAATAATACATATAGCACAAAGATTTATGAAATTATTAACCACTTAATTTAATAACAATCATAATTAATTTAATAATGACTCTATAATAAAATTAATAATAACAATAACTAATTTTAAAGTGATTATAATAATGGCAATAAATTTATATAATAATAATAATAATAATAATAATAATAATAAGTATATGTTCAGATTAATATATAATAGTTATTATATATTTGAAATTAAATTAATATCATAATAAAAATAATAACATTAATAATCATGATAAAAAATAAATTAATATCATAATAACTAAATAACTAAATATATACACCTAATAATAATGGAAATAAATTTAAGTAATAATAAAATAATAATAACATTATTAATAATAATAACAATAAGTAATTTAAATTGAATATTTAATAGTCATTATAATAATGGAAATATATTTAAATAATGTTAATAAATATAATTATTTTTATATAATAACAATAATAATAATAATTATTATTATTATTATCAAAATAATAAAAAATTTAAATAACTCAATAAATAAATATATACATAATAATAATAACAAATTTAATAATGCTTATAAATGACAAGTTGTCCAAGTTAAAAACCAGTTCTGAACTGCAAAAGTTCAGAAGTATAAAAATAACAATAACATTTAACACATTTGGATAACTTGTACAGAAGACAAAGGCAATATATTACGATTATTTTCTACTGGCTGGCTCTGTCTACTGACTAAAAACGGCGCCTGTGGATGGAACCTACAGGCGCCTGAAATGTTGCGAAGAAGCTTGTAAATTTTCATCTCAAATCGACGCCATTTTCAACTTGGACAGAGTAACTTGGACAGGTGATCTGTTCTCATTGTTTGACTAGTAGTACTTTGTATGCCATTGTTGAAAGAACTCTGAATATTGCATATCGAATTAAATGCTCCCTACTGTCTTACTGAAAAACTTCTTTCACTTTTGTATGCCATTATTTAAGGAACATAAAAGCTGTACGCATCTATAGACGCAATGATCCAAGTCATATTCAAAATTTTTACATCAAAAACTCTTTATAATTTTAATAGAATTAATTCATATCAGCTTAATTCATTTAAAGTTTTTAAACATAATCTCAACTTAAATTTCAATAAATCCAATATTAATATACTAACTTCATGTCAAATCCATATAAATATTTAATAAAAATTTCGCTAATACATAATTGTCATATTTAGCAATCATTGATTGCATTAGTTGTTAACTAATAGTTGATTTTATCAACTGATTTGACCAGCAGATTGCATTAGCTATTTGTCATTTAATATTTGATAAAATTAGTTGTTTATGTGTAAAACGACTTATAAGGATATTACTTAAAAAATTTATAAGGGTGTGAATATTATATATTTTAGTATTTTGTTAA
>CM057230.1:10599306-10699306 GCA_029891385.1 Erythroxylum novogranatense | reverse complement strand
CTTCATTCACCAAACGCAGCCAAAGTTTGGGAAGATTTAATGATACGCAACCTTATTCTTAAATAATAAAGAAGATATTTCTAAAAGGCACAACCGATAGCAAGTATAAAGGTCATGTTTGACAATTAGCTGATTGCATTAACTGTTAGCTGATAGTTGATTCTATCAACTGATTTTACTAGCAGATTATATTGATTGTTTGTCATTTGATGTTTGGTAAAATTAGTTGTTTAGTATTAGTTGTTTATATGTAAAATGACTTATGAAGACGTAACTTTAAAAAATTATAAAGGTATTAATATTATATATCTTAGTATTTCGTTGAATATTCTTATAGGAATTTAGATTTTATATATTTAATTCTACAAAATAAAGTTTATAACTATAATAATAATATAGAACATATAATAATAATAATAATAATAATAATAATAATAATAATAATAATAATAATAACAATAATAATAACAACATCATCAATACTAATAACAACAACAACAACAACAATAATAATAATAATAATAATAATAATCTAATGTTAAATTTTCTATTAATATGAATGATGTAGCTATCTACATCATATTAGTATTTTCATATAATTTGTATGAATTTTATTATTTAATAAATTAAAATAATTTATAAGGACACGAATAAGTCCTCAACAAATTAAGAAGAAAATGAAATGGTTGATATTTTAGTGTTATGGTGAAGCAGTGGAGTGGAACGTGCCAGCGTAAGTGGTTGGCAGAATTTTTTTTGGAATTTTAAGATACTTGAATTACCAAAGGAACAACGTTAACAATGTACAAAGAATAGCAAAAGCAAACCTATACAGGTAAGACAAAAAAGAGAAAGTAGTCTTTCAAGCCACTATCACAGATGCCATTGTCACAAGAATCAAGTGGAAACAAAACACATAGTTACCAGCATTAGTCCACAGCTAAATCTTCCAACGTCTTCTAATAGCCAAACAGAGATGATCTTGCATCCCATGCCCAATTATAATCTCCCTGATCAAGTTAATAATGTAATCCGCTAACTCGTATTTGCTCCTTTCTAATTGCTTGTAAAGTCGCCTATTTCTCTCTCGCCATATGTGGTAAAGGACCATCTGGAAAGAGGTCCGAAGAATGAGACTATCTTGCCTCCCTTGTCGGACTGCACGAATAACCTTAGCTAGAACATCGTTCCATTCATAGGTAAAGTTCAGGATACTCACCATATACAATATTCGATTCTAAATTGCTTTGGTATATTCGCATTCAAAAAACAGATGATTTCTACTTTCATTGACTAACTTACACAGCACACAAATGGGATCATAATTACGAACCATTTGTCCTTTGTTCTTAATCTATTTTTGGTGGTCAACCATAGGAAAAAAGCTGCTTTAGGACATAATACCTATTTCCAAACGAGTGCAACCCATGGAACCGCTTCCGTCAACCCTCTCCCAATGTCACAAGCGGAAGAGGTTGAGAAGTCCCCATTTTGGGTAGGAATCCATATCATCTTGTCCGGAGAGTTATGAAGAGAGATACCTTGCATATAACTAGTAAGAAGATATCCGAACCTGTGCCTATGCAAGCGGTCACTCTCCCGAATAACCCATGCTAGAGTGATGTTTTTAGGAATACGGTTACGAACTCCGTTTAAGTCATTAAGCAGCCAGAGAGGGCTCATCATATGCCAATTGTCGAACCAAAAATATATGTCTTCTCCATCCCCAATTCTACTCCTAATCAAAGGGTAAATCATTTCACGCAAGTTCACCAAGCTTTGAATATCCAAAAGTATTCGTACCTCATTTGGAGTTGCCAAAAGCTTTGATCATGAAGGCGGTATGCCTGCACCCATTTGACCCACAAAGCTTCTTTGTCCACAAATAAGCGCCAAATTCTCTTCATAAGCAAACTATTTTGCATTGTAGAAAACGAAATAATGCCCAAACCCCCTTGCTTCTTTGGAACAACAACTTCACTCCATTTTACCTTAGCTCCCTTGCACTGGTCATGCCGACCAGACCATAAGAATGTTTTTAAAATCCGCTCCATTTCCTTGATCACTTTTTTCGGGGTAGTCATATGAGCTGCTCAATGTACATACATGTTATTCAAAACTGAGACGATTAAATTGACACGAGCCACATAGGAAAGAAATAGAAACTGCCAGGAGTTAATTATGCTCTTTAACTTCTCCAACAAAGGCATAAAGTCAGAGTACCGAGGCTTGCCCGAGGTGATAGAAACTCTAAAATAGCATAATGGAGTACTCTGTAGGGTTAACCCAACCGGATTGCTAAGGCCTTCTCGGTTGCGCACATCGAAAGATACATAAATGCCACTTTTTTGAATGTTTATAGTCATTCCCGACCACCGAGAGAAAGTGGTCATCAAGTTCGTCATTATAGCTAGCACCTGCGGTTCTGCTTGGCATAGAAGAAGCACATTATCAGCATTAATTAAATGAGAAAGATTTAGATCTTTACAGTTATGATGGTACTAGAAAAGCCCATTGCAATGCACCATTTTGGACAACAATCGGGAGAGGCCCTCCATTGCAAAAGTGAATAGGGAAAGGGACAGAGGATCCCCTTGTCGTATTCCTCTATGGATCATAAAAGGCTTTGTTGGGAAGCCATTAATTAGAGCGCTAAAAGAGGGCATTTGGATGCACTGGGAGATCCAATGACAGAATCTGGGAAGCAGACCTATACACTGCATGCAATCCCTCAAACAGTCCCATCCAATTGTGTCAAAAGCTTTATAAAGATCAATTTTCATAACACAACTGTTGATCTTTTTGCCTGATTGATACTCCCCCATCAGTTCCTGAAGCAACAGAATATTATCACCAATACTCCTCGACGGTAAGAAGGTCCCTTGCTCCTTACTAACCACCTCAGTCAAAACTACCTTTAGACACTCTGCTAAAAGAGAGGCTATAATTTTATAAATTGTATTGCATCATGAAATCGATCGATAGTTAATGATCTTCTCAGGTTACTCCTTTTTAGGAATTAAACATATATAAGTGTGATTAATTTCCCGTAACAATTTACCATAGGAGAAGAACTCAAGGACTGCTTCAATGAGTAACTGTCCTATGATAGGCCACGTTTATTGAAAGAACCTAGTTGAATACCCATCGAGTCCCGGAGCTTTTGAGCTGTTAAGGCGAAATAAGGCCTCCTTGATGTGCAAAGTCGTGAACGGGGCGTTTAACATGTCAAGAGTGGCCTGATTTGGAGTAAAATCTAGCACATGTCTGATCCCAAACTCATTCCTTCTCGGTTCTTCATGACAACCCATGAGTTGTACAAAGAAATCCTTAACATGAGAAGCCACAGCCTCTTGATTGCTCCATAAATTGCCATCCGAATATGACAACTCAGTCATAGTGTTCTTGTTACGGCGAGCAAGGATCGCTGCATGAAAAAATTTTGAGTTTCGGTCACCCTCTCTTAGCCAAGTTTGTCTTGATTTTTGCCGAAGAATGGAGTTATGGAGTGCCAAAGCTTCTAGGTACTTAAGCATACTGTCAGCTTCAAGGACTCGCAGGCTCTCATTGAGGAGGTCCCTATAACACTGTTGCTGTAAGTCAGCCAAATGAGAACCCAGCTCCTGAATATTAAGAGTTTGCTGCTTACTAAAAATTTTAATCACTCTTTTTGCCATCTTCAATTTCTGCATGAATTGGTAGCCTTGAAACCATGAACCTCTACCCTCCAGATCTTAGCTATCAATTCCATGAACCCTTCATTTAATGTTATGAATACTGCATCGCGTTGCATCAATTGAATTCGAACTAACTATACCAGATATCGGTTGATCATCGAGTATCGTTTCGGAAAATTTTTTAAATTTATAAAATAGTCCCTAAAATTTTTAAAAATTACAAAATAGTCCATAGTGATATACTATACAGATTATATCAGATACTTTACTAGTTTATCAGATGCATCAACCATGCTTTCAAAAATCTTAATAATAAATAATAACCACAATTAATATAAATAAAACAATTATCATCATACAATTATAAAATTAAGAATAATACAAAGTATTTAAAATATTACAATAATACAAAAATATTTTTAAATTTATAAAATTGTCCCTAAATTTTTAATAATTATTAATAAATATAATTAATTTTAAAATATAATTTTAAAATATATAAATTTTGATTTAATAACTGAAAATATATAAAATAAATATTTGTTTATAATAATAATTTTAAAATTATTTATTTTAAGAAATAAATAATTTTAAAATTATTATTTATAAACTAATTTATTAGTATTTATTAATAAATATTATATAAAATATTAAGATAAATTTAAATAAAATAATTTATTAGTAATAAAATAAAATAATTTATTTTTAAGTTTTATTTAATTGATAATTATTATTAGTAATAAAATATTTATTATTATTTTAAAAACTTTGAAGAAAAAGGGAGGAGGAGGAAAATTTTGAAAATTTTTGAAAATTTTGCAAAAGTTCCCAATTTTTAAAATTTTCTAGATCGATCGATATTTTATACCGGTACTATATACCTGCACTGTATCGATTTCGATCGAACAGACCGCGCATGCATACAGTAATCAAAACAATGCTTCAGCCTGTAATAAACCATTGAAAAATCGAAAAGGGGCTCCGAAATTGCAAGTAGCAGTGTGATGTTGAATTAGAATAGGCATGTGATCCGAAAAAATCGGGTCCCCAAACACCGTTGAGTCAAGAGGAAAGGAGTGGAGCCATTGTTGGTTAACCAACGCGTGATCTAGCTTCTTCCAAATGCACATATCACCTCGTTGTTTGTTTCCCAAGTGAACCATCTGTCATTGCCTCTAAGATCAACCAATTCAGTGTCACGAAAGAGTTGTTGGAGTTCGCTACCCAAACCACCATAAAATCTAACTCCACCCTCCACTTCTAAGGAGTTGAGACTGCAATTAAAATCATCGGCAACCAACCACGAGCAATTCAGTCCAGATTGGAAGTCCAGCAACTCCCGCCAAAAATCATATCGTTGGTAAGCAAAATTGGCAGCATAAATAAGAGTAACCATGAATTGAGCCTCGCCTTTTTCTTTGCAGCAAAGATGCATAAATTGAGCTCCCATTTTTAGCACTTGAACATCAGCTTGTTATATGAAGACGTTGCTATTGGGTAGTTTTTAAAAAATCAACTTTTTGAGATAAATAAGCTAATTATTCATCTTCCTATCAAACAAGAATTTCAACTGTTTGAAATAGTCAAACAGCTGAAAGACTTGAATCAGCTAAAAAATAGCTGATTTCTTGTTCACCAAACACAGCCAAAATAAATATTGAAATGAGTTTAAGTAGTGTTCTTATTGAGAGGAAAAGACTGTCTAAAAGTGATTTAGTAAATTATAAACATAAAATCAGTGAGTTATTGCATGTCTCTTAAGTCCACCAAGATAGAGAATTAAAAAGATAAAAGAGTTCCTATTATAAAGAAAAGAGATTCCTTAATGTGTTTACTGTTGAATAATGTTACAAAATTGATGGTATAAAAGTCACATAAAAATTAAAGTAAAAAATTTAAGGTTTAAAGATTCATAAAATATTATAAAAATATTATACATTAAATATTAAATAAAATTAACAATAACAATGCTCAGTAGGAATCTTGCTGGCACGTGAAGTCTAAAAAGGTTCAATAGCACGCAACCTTATTTCTAACTAATACAAAGAATTTAAAATAATATTAAAGAAGGAACTTCTTCTTGTTCATTTTAAAAATAAATTTTAAATTTAAAATTATTAAATAAAATAATTAATTAATCATAATTTATAAAAACATTGATTTACTAAAATTAATGGATTAATTAATAAGGTGATTAATTTTAATAAAATAGTTATTAAAATAAATCAAAGTAAAAAATGAATCAATTAAAATTTTTACATTCAAATTTTTATTCAATTTAAGCGATGAGATGTTATAAAACTTAAGATATGGATTATTTGATCTTTAAAAACTAGATCAAATAATTAATGCATAATAATAATAATAATAATAAATAACAATTTGACCTTGAGGGTATTGCCTAAAACATTTAGACAGGATAAATCATACTATTAATGATTAATGATTAATGTGTTTGCGTTGATTAATGATTTAATGTTGTAACAAACGATAGGAGTGGTGAAGAAGGTGGGGGTAAGCCCGTAGGCCTCGGAGGGAGTCATCAAAGGCCTGCTCACATGGACGATTGGGTACGGATCATCGTGTGCTTATTGTAATTTGGGCCTCTTCTACTTCCACTCCTGGAGCCATACCCATTTTCCACAGGTGTCATTGTCAACGCGGCTCTCCAACAAATTCTGAATCCGACAAAAAAGGAAAACGCAGATCGCGCGCCCAAGACAACTGTCCGAGAATTTGAATTCAAACAGCGCCGAAGAAACCCAACTTTTATCTGCTTCGTGTCGTGTCCCTCACTCCCGTCCATTGCGCTACCTCCTCATTTTTCTCACAGCTTGTTCTTTGTTCCGCTGTCACTCTCTGTACACCTCCTGGGCAAGCAACAACAATGGCTTCTCGCTACAATTCTTTCGATTCGCGATCCTCCGCAGCCTCTTCTAATTTCTCCGACCCTTCCTCTTCCACGGAGCTAACCTCCGCAGCTTCACGAGCCCTCGTAAAGTCCAAGCCCTCGGAGTTGTCTAAACTCAGCAAGGTTAAGAGCAACGGCAATGGCGATCACAACAATCTGAGTGCTATGATGAAGACATTCATGAGCAAGAAGGGGACTTTATCCGGGACGACAAAAGGGTCGTCGAAGAATCCGGTGGGGTTGGTGATTCCGGCTGATGTTATCGCCGAGGATTTGAAAAAGACGGCCAGGAAAGGCACGAGTTTCGTTGGGTTGCAGAAGAAGTTGTTTGGCAAGGAAAAGGAGAAAAAGAGAGAGGTTAAAGCGTTAACGGAAGTGAAAGGGGGCGGTAGTAATGGGAATACGAGGACTTTAGCGATGGTTTTGAGGAGCGAGAGAGAGCTTTTAACTGCTAATAAAGACTTAGAAACGGAGATTGCTGAACTCAAGTTGAAGATGGAAGACAAGAACAGAGAAGTGAGCTTAAACTTGATTGTTGAGCTTAAATTTGAGCTCTTTTATTGAAAATTTTGTTTTTTAACTATGGTTTCAACTGCATCTTGTAGTGTTGCTTTTGAACTTTTCAGTTTTTGGTTTTGTATTCGACATTTGATGTATACTAGCAAGTTTCAAGTAGAATTAGACATTGGAAATTCATATTTGTATTGATTTCTTTCTTGGTCGATGATTTCCCTATGAATATTGCAGCTTGAGAAATTGAAGGACTTGTGCCTGAAACAAAGGGAAGATATCAAGTCACTAAAAAATGCAATCTTGTTCCCTGACGCAATGAATTCTCAGCTTCAAGATCTACTGGAGCAACAAGGTTCAGAGTTGAAGCAAGCAAAACAGCTCATTCCAACGCTCCAGAAACAGGTCACTTCTCTTACAGGCCAGTTGAAATGCCTAGCTGACGATCTTGCTGAGGTACTACAAGCAACTCATCCTTGTTCAGCATTCTAATAAATCACCCTGGGTTTTCCATATCTGAGTTATGTTGGGTTTATCGATCAATTATCATTCATTTGAACTTGAAAACGATTCCTGATTCGTAAGTTGTTTAAAGGGGTCGATGGCATTAAGTTTGTCTTGGAGTTCTTTAAAATGTGGCCTGATAAATATATAAGCATGTAGAAAAGCTTTCAATGATAGGCCTCTGTTATCAGAAGTTGCTAATTGAGTTTTTACTTTGGACTAGTGATTTTCGATATATTTAATATCTAACCAAGTTAATTTTCCCGTAAGGGAGATCTCTTCCCTTCAGGTTTCTGAAACTGCTGGCATTCTAAAGTTGATGTTAATTTCTTACATTTCTTTGGGTCAAACAGGTGAAGGCAGATAAATATGGGAGACCAGTCATCCCACGTTATGGCAGCTCACCAATGACACCAACTTATGATTACGAAGAAGCTACAAATTCTTTAGTAAGGACAAAAATGAGATGGATTGTTCCTTATTGCTAGACTAAGATCCCCAGTTCAATCTGATGAGAATCACTTGATTACAAATTATTATGTTTTTGTTCAGGAATTCAGCTCCTCAGGTGATGCAACACCCGGCAGTCCAGATGACTTGTTTCTCAAGGACCTCAATCCATGTCTAACACCCTATTGTGCCAAGACAAAGTCTAAGGTCAGCATGAACACTTCCCCTTGTCATCATACAACTCCAAAGTGCCCGTACAAGTATTTGCTGCATCTACTTTCTGTTAATTCTTAAAATGACTGTGTTATGAGCAGGAATTTGAGGCAATAGGTTATGATTCTTCAGTTGATCACAATTTATCCAAGAGCAACACAGATATGACCAACGACTTAAGTTTTGATCCTCGTCTTAGGAAGGTGTCCAAAAGTTCTGATGGTTATCGGGGTACCAAACCCAACAACAGGATGCCCAGATCATCTAGGAGATCAAATGAAAGCAAAGGAACTTATGGAAAGGCAACACACATATACGGAGAAAGATTTCTCTAGCTTGTCGAGGATCCACAAGGTATCTTCATGTCACTGTCTTTTGTTGCTGCTTATGCCAATGATCATAGATGTGGTTACTGAAACCAGAAATGGAGTTCGGGGAATATCTCATGGCTGTACAAAGTGAGGCAAAAGCACTCGGAATAATGGATGTAAAGCTATAGAAAAACTATAAAAGAGTCTTCAGAATCCAGATGTGCCAAGTACTGCTATATCATGTACTAGTTTAAGTGTTCTACTAATCTTGAAGCCCTCAATTTCCAACATTTAGTTCCTTTGAAGAGTAATGCCAACTAGTTATTTTTTTTACCATATTTTCAATCTTTAAGTATTTTCTGACTTTTCATTAGGTTAACAGGACCTTCACTAAAAACTCAACCAAAAGAATAGAAACAAAAATTAGTTACAAGGCTTTTTCCAGGTGAATTACCATCATAACCAATCTTAGTACATTTTGACTTAATTTGTTCGATGAGGAGGATCCTCCTCCGGAGAATTAGATTTTACTCCTTTGTCTCCCCTCTTCACAGAAAATGGAGAAGAATTCATCGGGTGACATCATATATATGGAAATCTTGGTACATATTGACATGTTAAAAATTTACACCATGTAAGTTCTTGAGATTGTAATAGGGTCAACAACTATAAGATTCCCATTCTTAAACCCAACTTTTAGGATAATTCATTCATTTGGTCAAAGTCACAAGTACAAATATAACCAAAAACTAGTTCAAAATGGTTTGAAGAACACAATCTGTTTAGTTTAATCAAGTTGATAAATAAGACACTGCATAGTTGAGGATTCCTTTTGCACTTCCATTTTCCCTATGCTTAGGAAGACCCACCTTTAGTAGCCTTCCTTATTATTAGAAGCAAAACTGTCAAGAAAGAAGGATATGAAAAACTGAGGAATATAACTTATCTGCAAATATATATGTGGAATCTATACATCTGAAGGTAGATTGAGCTTGAATAAGGATAGTATGGTTCCTGACCAGTTACAGAACACCACAAGAAATTATGTCCTAGTATACAACATATTGTAGAATCTATTGTCTTAAGATAACCAAAGTAATTCCTAGTTAACGAATAGTTTGCAGGACTACTAACAATCATAGATATTTCAGATGTGAACTTGATCAGAGGACTTTACCTGATCCAATTCCTACAAAGAGAAAAATACCAAGTAAGATTTTTCCCACTGGGAGGTTAAATCCTTTGGAGTTACCATGGTTCAATCCTCTCTTTGTAATGTTCTTTTCGAACTTTGCAACTTTCCTTTCTGCAACTCGCTTTGAAGTTGTCTATACTCAAAACCAGATTAGGTCTGATGTTACAATAATGATCAGATGATATAGTTTGCTATTATCAGACCAGAAAAAGAAAGAGGAAATCAAATTAACATCTTCACACTTCAGGATCACAAAATTCTTTTGGTAGTAACATGGGGATGACAGATTGTGACATTCCAAATGCAAACTACTAAATTTAAACTGGGGAGCTAAGAGTACCCCAAATCTTGTTAAATACATATGGTGAGATTTATGCACACACTTGGACATTTCCAATGAAAAAAGAAGCCATCTTTTTTATTTTTACTTTTCGATAACTGAAACCAGAGTCGCAATCCTTTCGGTACGCATGAGATAAATTCTAGAATACACAAAAGAAGCCATCTTTATAGATGGTTTTCATTTCTTGTGTTTGGTGGGCATGTGAGAATCCACATTTTTGCTGCCATTTAAGGCTTTTTTTATGAATATTCAGAGTACAAATATCCACTGTTTGATAGATCAGCGACAGTTCATAAATCAACATGCAAGGTGATCAATCAGAACAACAGCATTCCTTCAAGTAATCAACAAACCCAATTAAATTGAATCTGAAACATTATGCGAATCAGAACATAAGAATTGCTTACCATTCTCTCCTTTACCCCCTTTTGTGTCTTGTGTAGCTTTTTCTTGAAGGAAAATGAGTTGAGTTTGAACTTTAGTTCTGCTAGCTAATCTCAAAAGTGAGACTTGGAATGCTGTGTCAGTACTCAGTTTTGTTTTGGCCAAGTGTCTAAACATGCAAGTGGTTGGTTTTGTAAGAGAGGATTTAAAAAATGACCCAGATTTGCTTTCTGCTTTTGCAAACTTGAGTTAAATGTAGATGCAAAAGAGACAAGATTTTAATGTTAATTTGAAGAAATGGATAGGAAGTTACTTGTTAGGAAACGGAGAACTTTCAATAGCTTATTTTTGTTTCTATTCTAGTATGGTCATATTGACCTTGCTGCTTTAAAAAAGATTTGCAATCAATTTCTAGCCATATATTAATAAAATGGAGATTGAGTTTTAAATTCTCAATTTTTCTAAAATTAAGTTGACAAAATTGTTCAAATCTGAACTTAATCAAATTTAAATATTTAAATTTAATTTATCTCATTAATTTTAAGTCAATAAAGAGAATGATTAGATGTAATATATTTAAAATTGACTCAAAATCAACCAATCATTCAATTTTATTGAGCTCAAGTTTAATATTAAAAATTAGTTTAGGCTTTTAGCTCGAAGTCTATATTTGAAATCTGACTTAAAATTCGACTCAACACGGTATAAAACGACATGTATTAATAATATACGCAACGTCAAATGAATTCCCCACCCTCCAATTAGACCCTGCTAGGAAGTTTTCTTCTTTCTTCCTAAAGTTTGAATCTTTTTACCACATTGCACACTAACATAAGTGTACATGCTTATGTGTTATGTGCTTGTACCTATAGTTCAGTGGCCCTTATCTGGTTTTCTTTTGTAATGGTTTAGATGTGTTAGATTCTGCGACTTCTCTACTTGCTTTACTAGCTTCTATTGTAAATTTCTTTCCTTTCTTAGTTCCTCTTTGAGATTTGTTACAGGGGGTTTCTTTTTGATCGAGTCTTGAACTATTTGAGATGGGTCTTGCAGGAAATTGAAGTTTGTGTGAATATTGAAGAGTAAAAATGGTGCCTTTGTGGAGGGGAGAAGGATCAGTCCAGTTGGGCTTCAGGCTCATAGAGCTACTCGAAATTTAATTAAGTTTAAATTTAAGCTCATTTTTTAAGACTTAATAAGGCTCCTGTCTTATTTCTCAATTTTAGACTTGGCCTAAATTTCACTTGATTTATTTTCAATAATAATCAACTTCAGTTCTATTAAAAGTCAAAATTAACTTACTTAATATACAAGATTTTTTACTTTGTGAGAGTTTAGTGATTATCATGATATACATAACTTTCTCTTTATATTTTTACAAAGAGAACTGTCAATGATCTTATAGTTACAAATAAGCAATTTTACAAGTTACTTCATCATAATTTATCAAAATAATTCAATAGAAAAAGTCAAGTCCAAATTTTATCTTAAAATCCTATAAACCCAATTTTGTAAGTTTGAATTTGATTAAGTCAATAGTTCATGATTTTGAATTTCATTATGTATTAGCTGGTACAAGGCGGTGCGTATCGTATCAATCAAAAAAATGATGCAAAATAAGAGTATTTATATATCGGATATAAATATTGGTTAGTATTGGCTTATTTTGTCTGATACTAGTCAGTATTTATAATATCGATTATATATCAATCAATAATGAAAATTTTGAAGAATAGTTAAAATTTTTCAAAACAAATTTAAAATTTAACTCTCGCCTCTCCCTCCTTTTCTTTTTCAAAGGATTTTAATTTGTTATTTAGTTAAACTTTTATTGTGATTTATTAATTTTACCTTTAAAATAAAATAAATATTTTATTACTAATAATAATTATACATTAAATAAAATTAAAATAAATTATTTTATTTAAATATATTTTAATTTTTATATGATATTTATTAATAAATTATTAATAAAATATTTTATATTTAAAATAAATAATTTAAAATTATTATTTATAAACTAATATTAATTTTATATATTTTAATTATTAAATCAAATTTTATTTGAAATATATATTTTAAATATTTTAAATTTAATTAAATTATTAATAATTATTAAATTAAATTTATATATTAAAATAAATTAAGATATTTATACTTTTAGTAATAATTAATTTTAATTAATTAAATATATAATATATTTAATTGATAGTAAATTAAATAATATATATTTTTGTTTCATGTTTCAATTACGCTCATGAACTCTTGTTGTAAATCATAATAATGTGAGAGTTAAGGATAATTTTATTCTTTTATTTGATGTTTTAATGTAATTATTATTTATTATATAATAAAATTGAAATTATAATATTTAAAATACTTAATATTGTTCTTAATTTTATATTTATATGATAATAATTGTCTTTTAATATAAATTATGATTATTATTTATATATGAAATACCTGAAAATAATTGTTATTTTATATTACTTATGATTATTATTTATTATTTTGATTTTTGAGACATAGTTAAAATATATAATATAAATGTACAATATCATAATGAACTATTTTGCAATTTTAAAAAATTAAGAGACCATTTTATAAATTTAAAAATTATCAAACAAGACTCAAAGATTAACCAAGTAATAGTATAGTACTATACTAGGACCTAATTCTTACCAAATTTGATACGATATTTGCAACATTATTATGGGTAGTATTAAGAAACTTATAATGATAAGACTGGCTCTTTATTTTCTAATTTCTTCAGTACTAAAGTTGGGAATTTGAGAATCTGGAAATTTTAACAAATACTTTTATCTATCATATTATAAAATTATATATTCTAAATCTTAATATTAATGATTATTTTTAATAATTATATTTATTTTCTTATAACATAAAATTTTTACAAGAAATGGTACGACTTTATTTGAAAATTATGGGCTAAAATCTTGAATTGTACGGGAACAAAAAATAGAATTAAAATTTCAACATGAGCAACTTATTTTAAAATGTTTTGTCAGCTACTTTGAACTTACATCAATATATATTTTTTGAAACAATGTAAATAGGCCTAAGGTGTTACCACAGCAGCAATGTTACGATCAAGATGGTCCAAAACCTAGCTAGGGTGAAGGCTGATCTCATGAGTGTGATATATGTTCATTATTTTCTATCGTTAGAAACCAGAATGATTGAATCGGTATTATACTGCCATTGTTTTGTTCATTCGTAGCTTTTAATCATGTTTTAAAATTAAATTGAAATTTAAAATAATAAAATAAGAAGTTTAAAATTGAAAAGGTTTAATTAATATTAGACCGTATGATAAAATTAATGAATTTAAAATATTATTAAAAGATATTATTTTATTTATAAAAATTTAAAATTTAATTAAAAGAGATCGTTAAATAAAAATTTATTTATTTTAATTTATAATATTAACCAATTAATTAATAAATTAATCAATTTTAATAATAAAATTATTAAAATAAAATTAAAAATTGAGGACTGAACCGATTTTATTTTAAATTCAATCATTCTGGTTAAAAATAGTTAAAAGATTTATTTACAATATGTGGACGGCCGCCCCATAACATCGTCTTTATCCTGATGGTATTGGTTGTAGTAAGAATACACTCGTTCTCGTCCATATTACTTTCAATGCATTAGGAGCGAGCCTTTGTCCACCTCCAAAGTTCAAAGTTGACTTAGCACTTCCTAGTTACCTCCTCTCTTCCTGTGTTGAGATGCATCTTATCATATGTCTTACCGTATTCTTGACCATAACATATCTCCTCAAGTTAATATACTCAATGTTATGGCGACCCTACAAAATCCAACATCACTTCCAGAAACAAGGAATAAGTGGTCCGGCTTACCGTCCGATCATCGGAAACACCCAGCAAATGAAGCGAAGGGCTGCAGAAATAACGAGGAACGAGCAAGTATCATGCGACCACAGCATACTTCACAGAGTGGTTCCAGCTTATAGTAAGTGGTCAGGCATGTATGGAAAGACCTACTTGTATTGGTTCGGTGCAAAGCCAAGGTTGGCAGTAACTGAACCAGCCATGATCAAAGAGGTGTTAATGAACACAGGCGGGTCTTATGATCGACTTCTCAATGACCCTTTGTCCAAAAAGCTGCTGGGAGAGGGACTGGCAGAGCTTAGAGGTCAAAAGTGGGCTATGCATAGAAGAATCGCTAACTTGGCTTTAAACATGGAGCAAGTTAAGGTAAGCTCCTTTTTTTCTTCTTTTTTTTTTCATTTTTTTTCATTTTGTATATATTTTTATTATTAAGAAACTAACTCTGATTGAATAACAGGCATAGAAGCAAAAGGAAAATAATGTTTAAATTTTTTATTAATCTCTTAAATTAAACAATTTGAAAATATGAAATATAATTAAAGAGTTGAATAACCTCATTTAGCTTTATATAAAATTTCCTTCCGGAAATGTTGCCTATAAATTGTTCATCTTATCATCTTTTATATTTATAGAAAGAGACACTAGGACTTCTTTTTATTGAAAATAAATTATAATTAGAGTTAATTTATTAAATACTTGATTCTTAAAATTTTCAAATTTAATAACTAAATCCAACTTAGATTGAATTAATTTTCTTTATTAAACTTCTCTTTCATGTGTAATCCATTAAGTTTTTACTATGTTGATAATTATTACAAATTATAATTTTAATTCATAATTACAATTATATAAATTAAATTTTCTTAATTTATTTTAATTAAATAATTTATAATCATAAATTAAGATTAATGTATAATAGCATACGTTAATTTTTAATTAAATAATTTATAATCATATATCGAGATTGACTTTTAATAAATAATCACCTAAATACTATGTGATTTGACTCAACCTATTCATTTCATACATAGATATGATGTATAATTTAATTCTTTTGTCATCCAATACTCCGATTAGAGATAGATTATGAAATTAGTATTTGATCTTTAAATCCAACCATATTCATTCTTGTTAATTAATAATCGATTTATAATGATTTTTGAAAATGCCTTTTAAATCTTAATTCACTTAGGCCGTAGAATTTTTAAATCACTATTAATATAATATTCTTCCTAATTATTTTAGCATGACAAATCATTTATTAATTTATCCATAGTATATCTAACTATTATCAATTGAATTACTTTAAAGAAAATATGATCAATTACACAACCATCGTAATGAAAAGATCATAATGTAAATGTAAGTATTTATTTATCTGAGATTTTTATAAATGGGTCAGTTTAATAAACTTATTCTTTTTTAGAAAATGAATAATAAATTAACTATAGAAAAAGTTAAAACAGCAAAACTGAGGGTTCAACTTGAAACTAAACTAACAAGTATGCTAATATAAAAAAAACTAATTAGGAGACACCATTAAACCACGTTAGAGGTGCCATCTACTTTTTATGTCATGAGGGAGAGTGATTTAAAGATTCTTGGCGATTAAGATGGATTGAATTCAATTTATGAGCCTATCAGTCAGCTGGTATTTCCCTTCTTCCTAACTAGTAAGCATTTGATAGTTTCGTTCTCTTCAAATGAAGTATATGATAGAAGTGAATGTTGCCTTATATAAAATAGCATTAGGTTTACCTTTCTCTCAGCTTTATCATTCTCTCAGCTTTATCATTCTCATTTGAACAAGGATCCATGAGAATTGTCAAGAACAAGAAGCTTGCCAAAAGTTCACATATTTGGGTTGATACTCATGAATCCTTTAGGTTACTAAATTTATTCTCAATAAGAATTTACATGTTTGTTTAATTATCTTTATATTTTAATTTATCAAATTAATTACTTTTTCATTAAAAATAAATATAATATTTTAATTTTACGATTCCATCGACGTCTATCTTGATCAAGTTACGGTTAAAAATAATTTAAAGATCATATAGAAATATAAGTTGAATCTCTTAATTATAATTTTATAATAATTTTAGTTGCACAATAATACTTAAAATTACAAATAATCAAGTGTCTTTAAAGGAATAAATCAACATTTATGTGTTTTCGAGAGTGAATATAAATATTTTTATATTATTGAATGAATTAGATTGAATGGTGTTATTTTGCAGGGTTGGGTAAGTAAAATGGGGTCTGGTACTGCAAAGATGTTGAAACGATGGGAAGAAAAAGTAGCAGGACAAGATGAATTTGAGATAGAAGTGCACAAAGAATCTCATAACCTCATGGCAGATCTTATTTCAAGAACAATTTTTGGAAGTTGTTTTGGTGAGGGAAAGCGAATTTTCGAGTTGCAAGACCGACTAATTCTCCTCTGTGTTTTGTCTATAAACACAGTGTATTTTCCAGGCTTCAGGTACCTTCAGCTCCAAGTTTAAATAGAAATGGCTGCAGATATTTGTATGTTAAGTTACTTCCCACAATGCAGGTTCTTGCCCACGAAGAAGAACCGGGAGAGGAGCAGACTAGACAAGGAAATTCGTGAATCCATACAAATGTTGATTGAAAATAACAAGAAGGGTGATGGCTCGAGAAATCTTTTAAGTCTGTTAATGTCCTCTCACAAGAATCATGACGGTAAAGAGGAACATCTAGAAGTAGATGAAATTATAGACGAATGCAAGACCTTTTACTTTGCAGGGAAGGAATCAAGTGCGAACACTTTGACTTGGGCACTTCTGCTTCTGGCAATGCATCAAGATTGGCAAGCAAAGGCCCGAGAAGAAGTGTTTCGTGTTTGCAGAAACAATGAACTTCCAACTGCAGACAATCTTAGCGAGCTTAAACTTGTAAGTTTCACTTGTGATTGGTGCCAGGCATGCTAGTTTAATGAACTTGGAACCTTGTTCAACAGGTGAGCATGATCATAAGCGAAACACTTCGGCTTTACACACCAGTGACGATGTTGATGAGAAGAACGTGCAAGGACGTGAAGCTTGGAGGCCTCAGTATACCTGAAGACACACAACTTGCTCTTGTAGTTATAGCTACCCATCGCGATCCTGAGATATGGGGAGAAGATGCTGAGCAGTTCAATCCTGAGCGGTTTAGCGAGCCTCGCAAGCATTTAGGCTCGTTTTTCCCGTTTGGATTAGGCCCTAGAATATGTGTTGGGCAGAACTATTTCTAGTTTTATGATGGGTAGCCAAACTAGAAATGAATTAGGCTTTATCCTAATATAAAAGGTTATGGTCCCAAATTAAACGTAACCCAATTAGCATGCGAAATCCCATCGTCGAGAGAAAGTAAAGAAGTTACGGAAAACTCGAAAAAAGGGCTACGTTCTAATTTGGAAGACAAACCGCAAAACTTCAAATGTTGATTTTCTGATGGATTGGTATGCTCCGCTCAATTTTATTCTTAATGATTTAATATGAATTGATCTTGGATTTAAAGGTATCAAAATCCTACAAGTTTCACTTGTGATTGGTGCCAGGCGTGCTAGTTTAATGAACTTGGAACCTTGTTCAACAGGTGAGCATGATCATAAGCGAAACACTTCGGCTTTACACACCAGTGACGATGTTGATGAGAAGAACGTGCAAGGACGTGAAGCTTGGAGGCCTCAGACATTAGCAAGCAACAATTGAGCTGAAACTTGTTCTTGCCATGATACTTGGACGATATTCTTTTGTGGTGTCACCAACCTATGTTCATGCTCCAATCACAGGTCTAACAGTTCAGCCTCAACATGGGGCTCATATCCTCTTCAGCAAGATAATTTGATGGCCAATAGAACTTATTCTTATTGGTTTGAGTTGCTGATGAATTGTAACTTAGCAGTTTGGTTTTGCTTGTAATAAACACGTATGATGGTTTGTGCAGAAACTTGTGAACAATATCCAGAATTGATGTGAACTGTTCTGTGGAGTAGATGTTATAATTTGATTATGCTTACGCTTCTGAGAGAGTGAGTGGACAAGACTGAAAAATCTTTCAAGTCCCATGAACTTTCTAAAATCCTGAAAATTTAAAATGCCTGGTCTTTTGAATCTGAACAGTCGTGCTTTTAGTCGATAAGCACATGGAGGAAAAACCAAAGCTTCCACTTTATTGTAAACATATCATAATACTTTTCTCCATCGTCTTCTAATCTTTGTAATAAAGCACCAGTTTACAAGATTACAAAGGAACAGAACATTGTCAAACACTAGACAGCAGGAGCATAGATGGTTCCATTACCACGAGAAGTGGTATTATATCTGGAAATCTACGACCTTGCACCGTCTTTAGCCTTGTTGCCACTGTACAATCGAAAGAGGCTAAAGGCGGAGATGCACGACAGGACCACCGTGCTGACACTGGCCAACAATGCACTTGCTATTCCCTCCCCAACTTGGTTGCAGAATTTCCCATACAGGTTGCATATTTTCATCCATTGCAGCTCAGGTTGTCCCAGTTTTGCAAACACTGCTGATTGTGCAGCAGATGCCACTGCGGCGACAGTTAGGTACGCAATCAACTGCAGAAACGAAGTTGTCAAGGTGAGTTAGGTGGTTGATTTAGAATAACTATGTTTCAATTTTCCGTTTGAACTTGGCAAGAATGAATTAGTTTGTTTCTGGCTACATTTAATGTATAGGTCTTGAGCAAGCTAAAGATTTTCAACTCCCTGGAAAAGCATTTCCAAATTTGAAAGCTAAAGAGGCAGCTGGCATTAATATCCTAAATCCTAAGATCAAAGGAAGAAAAAGAACTTAAAGATAGGATAAAAGAAAGTTGCTTGGACCAAATGTTTCTGAACCATATTACATCAGATAATCCATAAAATGACACAAATTGCAAGAGACCTGAGGTGATGAAAAGGAAAATCCCATTCTCCTGTTTCATAACTTACCAACTTCAGTTGCTCAAATCTTTTTGTTTACAATTTGACAATTTTGCTTCAGTTATTTAGTGCTATAAAACAACGGGAAATAAAGTTGTGGCCCAGAGGCACCAAATGGTGGACTAGCAATACCCTTAACTTGAATTTGGTTTGAATTGCAATCCATTATGCAAATGGAGTCCCCCTTCAACCAAGCCATTACCTCGTAGCTAATTAATGGACTGTACCATCGCACATAATAACTTTAGCTGAGAATTGTCTGCCAAGGTCATTTTCAACAAATGGCAGAGAAATAAGTTCAGTTCAGTCAATTGATCATCTTCTTTTTACAGTTCTCAACACCCCAAAAACAGCAGCTGAAACCTTCCAGCTCAGTCAACTTTATGTATTCATTCATTGCGATAATAAATTCCTAACTGCCCTGACTGTATCATGCATTGAAAACAATTTGCCACACTAAGCTAGGCTCAAATGACTAGGAAGCCACAACAATCAGATGCTTAGGAGGAATTAATGGTACGGGGTACACCCATGACTAGTTCATCCAATTTGAACAGACATCCAGGGGCATGGAGTCATCTTCAAAAGAATCTGATCTTAGTGGACACAACGAAAACAGAGCAGGGAGGAATCAGATTCTGCAACTATTGAACTGAGACTTCCACATAATATAATCCAACAACGATTGTTAGATCATGGTATTTAGTACTAATATCTACCATTCTATCCCCTCTCAACATAACAAAAACCTAAGCTTTACCAAGATCTTATACTGGGAAAAAAATAGAGAATCTCAGAAGACCAAAGTAACAAAACTTATAGGACTTGAAGCTGTTAAAAAGATCAATGAAAGTCTTCCATGCAAGTGAAAATATGAACCTCGTGGCCTAGCCAAGGATGCAAGAACCAATACCGTTAAGGCTTGGTCAGTACAAACCTGGTCTCCAGAGAAGATGAGCCAAGCCAAAGGCTTGCTAAAGAGCACACTTCCATTGACCATCCCCACAACGCAACGCACCCCTTGAACCAACGAGTAAAGAGCAGCTATCCCATTGGCTGTCACTAAAAAGCTGCAAGATGATGAAAAGAAAGTGAGAATCTGAGAGACCCTTTTTCAAGAAAAGGGGTTTCAGTTTCAGGGAAAGGTAAAAGAGAGAAGCTCGGGTCTTACACAAGAGCTTTCATGTTAGTGAATTTAGCTTTCTTTTGAATTGAGAAGATTTCTTTTACTTGAGTATCTGTTCCTACAAGCACAGCAGCAACAACTCCTAAAGCACAAATCAAACACCTCAAAACAAGCTCTACAACCCTTACCCTCCTATCAATCACCTTCAAGTTTGTACCATGATACACTGCTATATTTCCTGGACTGACACCAACACCCAAATAACTCATTTTCTTCTCCTTTTCTTTTCCACAGGAACACTACAGATAAAAGTAGAAGACTAGTCGAGCCTAAGGAGGACAAACGTGAAAGGCTCCAAGCAATAAGAGACAATGCAACAAATAGTGCCAAGACAACAACCCAAGTTCCACTACTTAAGCAGAAACCCCACAAGATCGTATCTTTTTGAATTTTTTTGTAGATTTTCGATTATCTAATCATGAGGTGTGTGGCTGTGTGCAAGTCTGATAAGCTGCCAAATCGTCAAAATGCATGAGCCGTACAGACATCAGTAAGAGGTGAATTAATGAGGAACATTAAACGCCAATATGAGAGAGAAATGGACACCAACTCTCGACAGTCTAGAGCTGGTTTTCTAGGAAGGAAAGAGTATACAGTTGCTTGTCCCAAGAAGAGGGGTGACTCTCAGATAAGGTGAGAGAGAATTTTTTTTTTTTTTTTAGCCCATTCAATATTTTAAGAAGGTCCTAATAATAAAAATACATCTTTAGATCATCCGTTTTTTAATTAATTCTTGTTCAAACAATCAAACCCCTTAGGTTACTTGTGAGAATCACCTTTAATTCTTGTAAATTGCAAAGTACTCAACGAAGGTGATGGTGGTAGGTTCTTGAGGACCATTTCATTCATGTATGCAACACTATGTACTGTAACTACTTAAAGAGAACAGAGTTTGATGAGGAAATTGAATGTATTCTATTGATGAGATTTACAAGAGTTAAATACAGGAGTTTACACAAGATAACTACTACACTCTAAGAGATAAACTTTGAATTCAAATATGTGTAACAAGATAACAGTATATACAAAAGAATCCTTATCTTAACAGTCTTTATCTCGATCATATGTTAGAGCGTGCGTTGCGTCCATACGCCCCCCTCAAGCTTGCAGTTGGAAGCAACTCCAAGCTTGGATAGATTGTAATGAAAGATAGATTTTGCAAGAGGCTTCGTAAGAGTGTCGGCAAGTTGGTCCTTGGCATGAACATGAATAACATTGAGTTGTTTGTTGTGCACTTTGTCTCGAACATAATGAAAGTCTACTGCTACATGCTTCATGCGAGTGTGTATGGCGGGATTTTTGCTTAAGTAAATGACCCCAGCATTGTCACAGTAAACTGTTGGAGGGGCTTGGGTGGAGACCCGTAGCTCACGCAGCAAGTTCTGAACCCAACATACTTCAGATACAGAGTTAGCAACGGCTTTGAATTCAGCCTCAGGAGAGGACCTAGCAACTGTCTGTTGCTTCTTAGATGCCCAAACTAATCGGACATCGCCAAGAAATAATATATGACCGGATGTGGAGTTACGACCATCGAGATCTCTCGCCAATCAAGATCGGCATACATAGACAAGTCGCAATTCTTCGTTCGACGCAACACCAATCCAAGCTTAGAAGTTCCACGGAGGTAGCGAAGGACCCGCTTTGAGCCTTCCAATGCGGCTCGGATGGGTTATGCATGAATTGAGAGAGCTTGTTATGAGTAATTGATGTCCGGCCGTAAATGACAAGTCATCAGAACTTCCCAAGCACGATGCGATATCGGTGGCATCAAGGAGGGTGAACCATCGATAATGTGAGGGATGCGAAGGTTGCTCATTGGCGTGGAAGCAGCTTTGCAGTCATGCATGTGCTCAGCACGTAGAAGGTCTTCAATATAACCTGTTTGCGTCAAAAGTAAACTGCCTGCATCCCGTGCGACTTCGACACCCAGGAAGTAATGAAGCTGCCCAAGGTCTTTGATCGAGAACCGGCTGGCAAGGGAAGCAATCACTCGATTAACAACAGATTCATTGTTGCCAGTGATAATGATATCATCGACATATACTAATGCAAGAACTTGAACCACGCCAGTACACCATGTAAATAGAGACGGATCAGAGTGCGACTTCACAAAGCCAAGATTGTGCAGGTGGTTTGTGAGAGCTGTGTACCATGCCAACGGGGCCTGCTTGAGACCATAGATTGCCTTTCGAAGCCGACATACATAATGTGGAGCTGTAGGAGACTCGAAACCGGGCGGTTGAGACATGTAGACTTCTTCTTGAAGGTCCCCTTGGAGAAACGCATTGTTTACATCAAGCTGTCGTAACACCCAATTGTTGGAAACGGCAATAGAGAGAACAACCCGAATCGTTGTTTGCTTGACCACCGGACTGAAGGTAGAGTGATAGTCAATGCCCGGGCGTTGAGTAAATCCTTTAGCAACTAGTCGTGCTTTGTGTCGATCGATCGTCCCATCCGGTTTGCGTTTGATCCTGAAAATCCACTTGCAGGCAACAATATTTTTGATATTATCTTTGGAAACTAAGTCCCATGTTTTGGTTCGATGTAAGGCATCAAGTTCTGCTTGCATTGCATCCCGCCATTCTTTGTGTTGTTTGGCTTGTTTTACAGTGGTGGGGATGGCATCGGGAGTGAGGGTGGCATGGCAATTGAATTTGCGTTTTGGTTTAAAAATTTGGTTTTGGGATCGTGTAACAATATGATGCACGGGAGCTGATGGTTGAGGTAAGGCTGGCAGTGGCTCGGTGACAGGTGGGTTACGGTCTTGGTCAAGAGGTTGGTTGGATGCAGGTGGGTGGGGAGAGGCCATAGGAGGGATAGGAGGAGTAAAAGAAGGCAAGGACGTACCTGGTGTATTGGAGGAAGCCACTGGAGCAGAACACGTGTCGATGGTCTGTTGGAGAGGCGATGGGGAAGCACGCACAGGGGGCACAAATGGAGTCTGGACAAGTATGGGGTGGCGATTCAGAGGAATTGACCTGACAAAGGGTGGTGGACACGGTTGGTGATTGAGTCATATCCCATGCAACCGATTTGGGGCAAGTGTTTGAAGCGATGTTGGTATGGAAATTGGTTTCAATAAATGACACATCCTAGATAGATAAAGCTTGGACTGCGTAGGATCGAAACAGATGTGACAGTGGTGAGGAAGGAAACACCTAGGTACACACAAGAGGTGGATCTTGGATCAAGTTTGTGATTGGTGTAAGGTCGAATCAAGGATAACACAGACGATACCAAGCTCTTCAGTTGTCGTAGGGAAGGTGGTTTGGAGAATAATGTTCATATGGTGACTTGTATTGTAGCAATGGGGTGGGCATCCTATTAATGAGGTAGACGACATAGTGGCGTTTAATGACCATAAGGACATGATGGGAGGAGGTGTTGATAGTAGTGTTTTGGCCGTTTCAACAATATGTCTATGACGGCGTTCAACTGTTGCAACCCGTTGTGGTGTATATGGAGGACTCACAAGATGTTCAATGCCGTTTGTTTTAAGATATGGGTCAAGACTTTTGTATTCAGTGCCACCATCAGTGTAAAGAGATAATATTTTTGCGGCAAAGTGATTTTCAAGTAATGGTTTCAAGGTTTGAAAAATGTCTTTCACCTCACTTTTGTGTTTCAGAGTGTAAATCCAAGTGTATTTGGTGTATTGATCAACAAAAATACAGTAGTATAATTTTTTGTCAATCGAAAGGATTGGTGAGGGTCCCCATAAATCGCTAAAAATTGTGTGCAAAGGTTTTGTGCTCAAGAGGGATAATTCTTTGAACGGCAAACGATGAGATTTATTGCATTGACAAGAATTACAGGATGTAAAATTGTCTTTTCTGGAAACTGGTAATGAAAATTTGTTGCAAATGAAATTCAAAATCCGTAAATGGGGATGACCTAGTCTATGATGCCAAACAGCTAGAGGATTGTTTTGTGGACGGTGAAAGCTCGGGGTGGTGGGATGGGTTGTTGTGGCCACTCATCTGAGACCATCTCATCAAATCCTTTTAATGGCGTCCTCGTTTGAGATCCTTCACACAAAAGGAAGAAGGAAAAATTCAATGGATGTGAGATTATCGTGACAAAATTGCGAAACCGAAATTAGGTTACGTTTAATATCCGTGCACAAAGAGTATTAGGAAGCGTAAAGGTAGTATTTGATGCTACTAATTGAGTGGAACCAGAGTGGGTGATTGGAATTTTCATACCATTACCAACTGTAATACCATCATTGCCAAAGTATTCGGGCATGTCATGAGACTCGGACGTCATGTGATGAGAGGCACCGAGTCGGCGTACCAGCCTTGTGATGACTCGGGTTCCCATCGCATAGTTTGCCTTTGCTTCGTAATGATTGTGGGACATAGAGCGCACACATCGACCTCATGGCGAGCCTCTTGATACCGACATCGAACGAGTTCGATGTTGGCGTTGCTCGAGCGTCCATTGTGTTGCCGATTGTTATCACGCCATGACGGACTCGTGATTGATCGCGTCATTGGGTTGCCATGATTGCGTGTTCGCGCGATTATTACGTGGGTTGTAAGTGTGAGATTGTTTGGTGCGTTGAGCAAGCTGCGGCGATGATAGGGGCAACCGGCTTTTCGATTCCTCATGCGAAGGAATACCTCGTGATCAGCGACTTGTCGTGTAGATCCTCATAGGTGATGGTAGTGTCTCGAGCCGAATAGCAGCAGAAATTTCACGATAATCGGGGCCCGCACCACGCAAATCTGAACAACCAACTCTTCGTTGGCAATGGGTGCACCACTGGGCAAGTTCATCGGCGAGGCCACGACACGATGAAGATAGTCGGACATGGATTGAGTGTCTTTGGTGAGACGAGCAAGTTGATCCCGAGACCGAAGAGCCGGATTGAGACTTATTGGCGTGAGGTTGCGTGAAGGCGCCCGTGCATGGTGAGCGATCGAGCATTGGCAAGCTGTTGGGGCAATGGTCGGATCGACGAGAGGCCATGAGCATTCGAATCGCTTGATCTTAGACGAAACCAAAGGTTGTAGGCGGGTTGGTGTTGGTGTCACCAACGGTGGCGTGGAGGAGTGGTTTTGTGCCATCTAGGTGGCCAAAGATCATGTCCATGCATCGGCATGGAGCATCGAGCCTTCCAGTGGAGAAGTTGACACTCCGGTTAGTTTGATCGGGAGTTGGGACGAGGATCGAATCGGATGATTGGGGAGGCGGCATTAGTGGTGTCACCGATTAAGCGTGGTGTAAGCCATTGAAGGAAGGATCGGGAAAAGAAAAAAAGTCGTGTTACTTTCGGCTAGAGGTAATAGGCTCGATACCATAAAGAGAACAGAGTTTGATGAGGAAATTGAATGTATTCTATCGATGAGATTTACAAGAGTTAAATACAGGAGTTTACACAAGATAACTACTACACTCTAAGAGATAAACTTTGAATTCAAATATGTGTAACAAGATAACAGTATATACAAAAGAATCCTTATCTTAACAGTCTTTATCTCGATCATATGTTAGAGCGTGCGTTGCGTCCATACTACTGAAAAGAAAGAAAGACAGAGAACCAGAAAATCATTGAACTTTTTTTTATATAAAGGGAAAGAGAAAATTGAAAACTACACTAGGCGGAAGAAATAGCGCCCGATAGATTTTCGAAAGAAAGACAGAGAACCAGAAAATCATTGAACTTTTTTTTATATAAAGGAAAAGAGAAAATTGAAAACTACACTAGGCGAGAGAAATAGCGCCCCGATAGATTCTCTAAAAGGAGATCCTGGCATCCTGTAGGTGGAACATCATAATAGGTGATACTAATGTCAGCAGGATCAGCCTGGATAGCGAGTCAGTCCGCGCATCTGTTGCTTTCTCTGTACAAATGAGGATGAATAACAAACCAGTTCCGTTTGAAAAGTTCTAGGATATCCATGATGATAGGATTGTCCAACCGAGAACGGAACGACACTGAAGAGAGGAGCTGGTGCACTCTCAACGAATCCACTTTCAGCTCAATTCGACGAAATCCCAAGCGTCACATCAAAAAAAGTCCTATATAGACAGCCCAAAACTTCACAGACTACGCTGTACACTACCCTATTGGCTAAAAGAAGCCACCTTTTTAATTGCCGTCACTGTCTCATATGAGCCCACCAGCCGAACCAAGGAACACAAAAGAGTGGAAGTGATCAAAATGTCATTCAAGTTTTGACATTATGGTTGCTGGTTTGGTTTTTCACTTTTTCTTGCACTTGACGTGGGCCATTGGGAGGTAGGTCTAGCGATGGTTTCACATGATAAACTACGATCCATTTATGCCTTTGCATAGGGGAAATAGTAAAAGAGATCAAAATTCAACTAAAATATTAAGGTTAATTATAAAAAATTATAAGCTATACTCAGTTTTATAATATTAATATTAAAATATTTCAGCTTTCCATTTTTATAATATAAGTACGTGAGTCTTATTTATTTCATAAATGTCACATATTACATCTGTATTGTTTATAATTTCATTATTTAATAAATTAAAATTATCAAACATTATAAAATAAAACATACAAAAGAGTGTATAATTATTTTATAATTTATAATTTATTAAATAATAAAATTTATACATAGCATAAATAAAATTGAATTAATTAATATGATTATAAAAAGAGTACATGCTTATACTAATTATTGTATCAAATCAAGGTTAAGTAGACCTAGAGTCTTTATTGCATTAGGTAGACTTGAACTAAATTATAGTCTTTATTGTTATGGATAGGATTGAATTATTTGTAATTAATTGCATGAATTATTGAACATTTAAAGTTTTAGTAGAAAAAAGATTAATTCAGCCCTTTAACTTTTATTAAATTTGTATTTAACACTTCAAACTTTACTTTTATTTAATAAATATTAAATTTAAATTATATTTCAGAAAGTTATTGTGAACAAGATATTGCCAAGATTGAGTTGGCGAGCCAGCTACGTCATTAAGGAGGACACGAGCAACTTCTATACGAATCAGCAACCACCTCGTTCCACTGGCACACACCAACCATATGTAAGTGTCATGCTGATCCACCCACCTGCTTTAATTTTCGAGTGAAATAATGATTATGTAGTAGGACACCGTCCTAGCAAATGGGGACCCACAGCATCAGAGAAAACTAGTAGGTTTCCTAGTTTTGGACCTAAGTTCGTACTCAGGATTCAGAATTATCCGCAGGTTTAACTCATCTTAACCAAATATAGGATTCTTCTCTTCTTCTTGCCCCCCCCCCCCCCTCCCCTTTAGATGAGAGCATATCCTCTGTCTAGTTTTCCTCTATCTTATTCTGTCTAAAAATAAGATGACGTCATTTTATCCTTAAAATTTGCACTATGATGTTTTAAATGGACAGCGTCTATAGACCCACTTACAGACACCGTTTTACAGTCATTTAAAAAGCCAAACTAGCAGCCACTTTCCATTCTTTTAATCTACGTTCTTTTCTATACAACTCCAAAACAACTCATTTATTGAATTATGGTTTGGTTGCTTATTCATATTAAGAACATAATTAAAATAATCAGCAATATTATTTAATATTATTATATATTTATTTAGTTATTATATATTTATTATATTTGTAATAATATTAATATATATTTATTTAATAGATTAATTTTATTAATAATACTATTATTATTATGAATTTATTTTATTATTATTATATTAGATATGATTATTAAATTTATTAATTATATTAATTTCTATTATTATTATGAAATTTGTTATTATAATTTCTATTATTATTATGAAATTTGTTATAATTACCAATTTTCTTCTTATTATTATTAACTTTAAAAATAAATTGTGTCATTAAAAATCATATTTTAAAATAATCTTTTATCTTAAAACTTTTATTTAAAAATAAGATTAAAATAATAAAAGTAAAATATGTGTCACAAATAAAATTAATTTTAATTTTAATATTTATCTTAAAATTTTATTTAAAAATTAAATTTTAAATAATAATAAAATTAAAATATGTGTGTGACACAATGAAAGCAATTTTAAAATTTAATTTTATCTTAAAATTTTATTTAAAATGTGACACATTTTAATTTTGTACACATTATGATTTTGATTTTATTTATTTTCAAGATTAAAATAAAATTTAAAATAATAATATACAAAATATGTCACATTTAAATTTTAAGATAAAAATTAAAATATAAAAATTGTTTTAATTTGTGTCACACACATATTTTAATTTTTAAACAAATAAGATAAAATTAAAAATTCATTTGCATGACATAATTTGATTTTGTTTTACTTACTATTTTAATTTTAATTTTTAAATTAAAATTTTAAGATAAAATTTTAAATTTTAAATTTTAAATTGATTTTAATTGTGTCCACTCCTACCTATCTTATTAATAAATAAATAATTTATTAATAATAAGAATAATAGTAAGTAGAGCATTAATAATTAAAGCCCATTTTAAGCAGTTAAATTAATACTACTCAAGAATTTTATAATAATAAGAAGAAAATAATAATAAATAATAATAATTTTATTATATTTATTTATTAATATTAGTGTTATTCTTATTTTGTATTATATTTATTTATTAATATGGCTGGTCTCATGAGGAAATGAGTATCGAGACTGGCCAAATAGTTTTATAATTATTCTAATAGTTTATTAAATAATGTTATTAAATAATTTATAATATTATTAAATATTATTTATTATTTAAATAAATGATATATATTATTATTATTTAATGGCCATTTGCAACCAAATTGCTGTATGAGCCTCGCTTTTTATCATTATAATAATTTATTATAATTTTTTATAATTATACTTATTATTTTTATATTATAATTCATATTTATTGTTATTCAAATTTATTATTATTATGTGTAATTATTATTATTATTATTATTCTTATTATTATTATTATATAATTTGTATTTATTATTATTATTATTAATTAGTATATATTTTTATTTAGATAATTATTGTTATTAGTATAAAATATTTATTATTATAATTATTCTAATAGTCTATTAAATATTATACTTATTATATTATTATTGTAATAAGAATACTAAATTTAATAATAAAAACAAGAAAATTTATAATAATAAGCAATTTTATAATAATATTAGAAGTTACGATATATGCATTTAACCATAATAAGGAATTTAATAATAATAATAATAATAATACTAAGATTAATAATATATTTAATTACAAAATTCCTAAGATTTATAATAATAAGTATAGATATTCAACTCCTGAAAATAATAATAATAATAACAAAATAATATATATAATAAAATAATTATAATAGTCAAAATTATAAGGAATATAAAATTAATCGAATAGTAAAGTTAATAATAATGAGAAGAAAATTACTAATTATAACAAATTTTATTATAATAATAATAATTCAAATAATTTATAAGACGCCACCGTTTTGTCTTTAAAATATATAAAACTATTTGTTAGGTCTCGACTACTCTCCTCATGAGACCGACCATATTAATAAATAAATATAATACAAAATAAGAATAACACTAATATTAATACATAAATATAATAAAATTATTATTATTATTATTATTATTATTATTCTTATTATTATAAAATTCTTGAGTAGTATTAATTTAACATTTAAAATGAGCTTTAATTATTAATGCTCTACTTACTATTATTCTTATTATTAATAATTTATTTATTTATTAATAAGATAGGGTAGAGTGGACACAAATAAACTCAATTTTAAAATTTAAAATTTAAAATTTTATCTTAAAATTTTAATTAAAAAATTAAAATTAAAATAGAAAGTAAAACAAAATCAAATTATGTCATGCAAATGAATTTTTAATTTTATCTTATTTGTTTAAAAATTAAAATATGTGTGTGACACAAATTAAAACAATTTTATATTTTAATTTTTTATCTTAAAATTTAAAATGTGACATATTTTGTATATTATTATTTTAAATTTAATTTTAATCTTGAAAATAAATGAAAATCAAAATCATAATGTGTACAAAATTAAAATGTGTCACATTTTAAATAAAACTTTAAGATAAAATTAAATTTTAAAATTGCTTTCATTTGTGTCACACACATATTTTAATTTTATTATTATTTAAATTTTAATTTTTAAATAAAATTTTAAGATAAATATTAAAATTAAAAATTAATTTTATTTGTGACACATATTTTGATTTTTATTATTTTAATCTTATTTTTAAATAAAAGTTTTAAGATAAAAGATTATTTTTAAAATATGATTTTCATGACACAATTTATTTTTAAAGTTAATAATAGTAAGAAGAAAATTGGTAATTATAAAAATTTCATAATAATAATAGAAATTATAATAACAAATTTCATAATAATAATAATAATAAATTTAATTAATAAATTTAATAATCATATCTAATATAATAGTAATAATAATAAATTCATAATAATAATATTATTATTAATAAAATTAATCTATTAAATAAATAAATATTAATATTATTACAAATATAATAAAATATAATAACTAAATAAATATATAATAATATTAAATAATATTGCTGATTATTTTAATTATGTTCTTAATATGAATAAGCAACAAAACCATAATTCAATAAATCAGTTGCTTTTGAGTTGTATAAAAAAGAACGTGGATTAAAAGAATGGAAAGTGGCTGCTAGTTTGGCTTTTTAAATGGCTGTAAAACGGTGTCCGTGAGTGGGTCCATAGAAGCTGTCCATTTAAAACATCATAGTGCAAATTTTAAGGAAAAAACGGCGTCATCTTATTCTTAGACAGAATAAGACAGAGGAAGACTCGACAGAGGATTTGCTCTCCTTTTAGATGGGGTTCTTGAAAAGCTTGAGGGGGCTGATCTTGAACCATACTCTCCAAAACAGTAGTGAAATCAAACACTCTCTTGATCGCGCCTATCGTACAAGGCTTATTTAGTATGAAGTATCTGGTTAGCCTGATTTACAGGTTATTGCATTAATCCAGAGCACATCTAAAGAGTTGCGGCTACGGATGATTTTATTTGGATAAAATTTTAAAATAATATTAACATTAATAACCTTAAACAAGATCTATAATTCTTCATGCTACGTGATGTTTATTTTGTAGCTCTTAGTTCACTATCTTTTTGCTCAATCTTAATTAACTTTACCAATGCACATAGATATATTATTAATGCTTTTAAATCAATTTATACCGTTTTAATTTTTCTAAATGTAACATTCGTTAATAAAATGATTTTAATTGGATAAAATTTAATAATGACAATGAAATTAATATTTTCTTTAAAATCTTAAAATTCATTATTTAATTATATTATATTATATAAGAAAACAATTGAAAAATCGAAGGTGATTAATTGTTTCGCAAACTTTCCACAAACTTATTTGACATCAACAAAAATAAAAACAAGCAAATCAAAATAATAAAAATACCAGAAATTTGGTAACACAATTCGGCACAACTTGTCTACGTCTGCGGGGCCCTCACTCATCTTAATACTTTCACCGAAATACAATAGTTTTACCCAAGGCTTTACTGAACCGACACCACTCAACCCTTGACACTATCTCTCAACCTCACTTCTCATGAAAGAATTTCACACCAAATAGTACGACCACCTCGTACTAACCTCAACAGATGATTTTCTCAATCAACTCAATAGTACGACCGCCTCATACTAACCTCAACAGAAGATTTTCTCAACAATATTTGATAATAAAGATAAGAAATAAACAACTCAAGTGATCAATCAACTAAGAACAAAATAATAATACACTTGAGAAAAAGAAGACAACTTTTCGAAAGGTTAAGCTCCATTGAAATAGATATGGAAGTCGTCGCAACACCAATAGGCTGACTTACATAAACACCAACATGAAACCACAGAAAAACATAGGTGGTTGACAAACACGCTATTGTCCAAAACCTTCCCAAATATGCATAAGCAATTAAAGCTCCAATCAACGGTGTGATATTGCACGTTCCGCTCCAACCACTTTCTTTAACTAGCTTCACTTGCTTTCGAATTATTTCCTAATACCAAAATCGAATATATGAAATACTAACACCTTATCAACCCACTACACCATAGCTTGTGAGACACGTACAGCCACGTCAATTTAATGCCCACTCATCTAATAATTGCAAGAAACCAAAAACCACATAAGCTCCTTTTTTAACCCCCACTCCACCTTCACTTTAACGCACAATCATCTAATAATTACAAGACCTACGGTGGGCATATGAAGACTAGAACTCCCAAACAAACATGAGCTTCTTATTCTCTGGTCATCCATGACTGCGTTCTTTAAAACTTCATTTAATGCACATAGCAGCAGCACTTGCTCAACAATCCACTAAGTTTATCTAACACACACACGTGGCTTCAACACATATATAAACAATAGACTTCTTCTATTGACAAAAGATATACATGATATTCAGCGATATTCACTTCACTTATTTTACTATCCACCAAAATCTCCGCAAAACAAATTTCTTTTATCCTTTATCCACACAATCCCACGGTACAAAATAACTCTCACTAACGCAAGTGTAGCAACTACAGTTTTTAAATCCTACTACAATTAAGATTTTATATGTCCAATTAAAATGTCAAAACTAAATAAAAGATATATATAATATATCTTAACAATCTCTCCCTTTTTGGCATTGTTTGTCACAAATATGGAATTCTCCCTTAAATAACATAATTGGACATATAAATCAAATGCACAATCCATAGGAGAAATACTCCCCCTTAATCAAACATCAAGTTCCAAAGAATATCAAGTTATCCAATCATTCAAATTTCTCCCCCTTGGGATAAAAGATGTCAAAAAATAAGACGAATAGTCTTACATATATCTTGAAATCTCTCCCTGAATGGAACATTCACCATAAACAATCTGATGTCTTCTCCTTAGGACAAAAAGAATATAATCATAATAATCATCAATCGATACAACAGAAGAATCATAAGCAAGCCAATATAACAATTTACCACCATTCAAAACACTGAGAGATATGCCTGAAAGAGAGAGAGAGATACCCGAGAGAGATCCATACCAATGAGAGAGCTGAGGAGTCTTCCGTGGAGCCAAATAGAAATCACAATATAAACTACTAAAAAGATGCGATGACAATAGCAACATAAACTAAAAAACAAAACAAACAAATCTTTTCTTTTCTTTTCTTTTCTTTTCTTTTTCGTTTCTTTTTTTGTTTGTTTTTAACAACACAAAAAATACTTCAAAAATGTAAAACACACTGTCCCTGTGCCCCTCGAAGAATCTCAAACATGGTGTTTTTCTTTGGCTCGAATGAAGATGTATAACATAAGTAGCCTGCAAGTTCTTGATAATCAACCCTTTTTCTTTCTCTTGTTTTCCTTCTTTTGTTCACATCTCTAATAACATTTTCTGTTAGATGATTTCTTCAAATTTGCGATGAAGAACCTTGGTTCAAATCAGCTTTCATTGTTTTAGTTGGTTCATCATCCGAAGTAACTGAAAGTTCTTCAGTTTCTATAGTTACTTCCTCAGCAGTAACTAACTGTAAACCACTTTCTGCAGCTGCTCCATCTGCAGTAACTAGCTGTAAGTCACTTTCTGCAGTTACTTCATCTGTAGTAACTAACTATAAATCTGGGCATTTTCTTGTTTTTCCTTCACAACATTGTTGTGCTTGTACTTGACCCTTTCTAATCCAAGCTTGTTTCGATATCATAGGATGCTGTTGGAAATTTAATGAAGAGTGTCTAGATTTTCGGTTTTGACCTCTTTGAAACATCATTTGTAGTAACCGATAGCATCTTGACCTTATATGTCCAATGACTCCACAAAAGTGACATGTGGGTATAAATTTTCTATTCTTTCTTGATGTTTCTTCTTCTCGGACAGATTTGGATATGTCATCTTTCTTTTTATCCACTTTAGAGCACTCACCCTTATAGCCGATGCCGTGAAGATCCCTTTTACCTTTACCAATTTCTAACAACTTTTCTAGCTTTTTGGTACCTCTATTTAACATTCTCAGTCCCTTTTTGGTACTTACTAATTTCATTCTAGCTTTACCAAGCTCATTTGACGTCAATATCAAATTCTTTTCTAACTCTTGAATGACGTTCTTCATGGTGAGATTATCTTCCTTCAATCTTTGATTATTTCTACATATATTCACCAATTTTTCGTACATTAATTCGTAAGCCTCGTAAATATTCTCCATTTTATCACTTGACCCACTTTCATCACTATCATAATCTGAGGTCGAGTTTTGAGCTGATTCGGTTACATTTTTTCCAAAATTTTAAGATTTACTCACTTTTTCGTCTCCAGTTACTTCCTTTTCAGTTACTGTTAAACAAGTAAGTGGACTTTTCCTGTACAGAGTAACTAAAGCATCATTCTTCACAACTTCTTCTTCACTTCCAGATTCGTTATCACTCCAAGTGCTTGTATAAGATTTTCCTTTTCTCTTCTTTATAGTATTAGTACACTCCGCTTGAACATGTACGAAGCTTTGACACTTATGACATTGAATTATCTTTACCTTTCTTTCTCCCTTTTGAGTTTTGACTTGTTTGAAGTTGTTGTTCGATGAGCTCCCGCCTTTTTGCCTACACTCGGTTCTGTCTTTTTTCACCCTCTTCAACCATTTACCAAACTTTCGTGTGAGTAATACCAAGTCTTCTTTTTCATCTTCCGCATCATTCACACTTTTTCCAGTTTCCACCTATAGTGTCTCTCTTGTAGTCATGTTCACGAAACTAGGATCTACACCAACTTGCTACCAAGTTCTGAATTGATGACCTCTCTCTGATACCAATTGAAAAATCGAAGGGGGTTAATTATTTCACAAACTTTCCACAAACTTATTTGGCACTAACAAAAATAAAAACAAGCAAACCAAAATAATAAAAACATCAGAAATTTGGAAACGCAGTTCAGCATACCTTGTCTACGTCTACGGGGCACTCACCCAACTTAATATTTTTACCGAAGTACAATAGTTTACCCAAGGCTTTACTGAGCCGACGCCGCTCAACCCTTGACACTATCTCTCAACCTCACTTTCCATGAAAGAATTTCACACCAAATAGTACGACCGCCTCGTACTAACCTCAACAGAGGATTTTCTCAATCAACCCAATAGTACGACCGCCTCGTACTAACCTCAATAGAGGATTTTTTCAATCAACTCAATAGTACGACCGCCTCGTACTAACCTCAACAGAGAATTTTTTTCAACAATATTTGATAATAAAGATAAAAAATAAATAACTGAAGTGATCAATCAACTAAGAACAAAATAATAATACACTTGAGAAAAAGATGACAACTTCCTGAAAGGTTAAGCTCCACTGAAATAGATCTGGAAGTCGTCGCAACACCAATAGGCTGACTCACATAAACACTAACATGAAACCACAGAAAAACATAGATGGTTGACAAACACGCTATTGTCCAAAACCTTCCCAAATATGCATCAGCAATTAAAGCTCCAATCAACGGTGTGATATTGCACGTTCCGCTCCAACCACCTTCTTTAACTGGCTTCACTTGCTTTCGAATTATTTCCTAATACCAAGATCGAACATATGCAATACTAACACCTTATCAACCCACTACACCATAGCTTGTGAGACACATACACCCACGTCAATGTAATGCCCACTCATCTAATAATTGCAAGAAACCAAAAATCACATAAGCTCTTTTTTCAACCCATACTCCACCTTCACTTTAACGCGCAATCATCTAATAATTGCAAGATATATAAGCAATAGACTTCTTCTATTGACAAAAGATATACACGATATTCAGCGATATGCACTTCACTTATTTTGTTATCCATCAAAATCTCCATAAAACAAATTTCTCTTATATTATATTATATAAGAAAACAATTTTTAGTATTTAATAATAATAAGTTAACTTATTAAGTTAACTTATAACAACTTATCCATAGAAAATAAAAACATTAAGGGTTTATCCTTTTTCCCAAAAATTTAGATGCAACCCTTAATTTAGTTGCTTATCGTTCTATCTCAATGCTATATTGTTTCGATTTTGATGAATATATTTGTTACGTTTATAAAAAGAGTTAGAGTTAAATAAAATGTTTTTTAATGTTTTAAAAATTATATCGGAAGTTAAATCGGTAAGACAAGAATTTTAAGAGTAAAAGATTCAATTGGTATTAGATGGTTATAAAATTGACTAAAATTAAATAAAATTAAAAATTATTATTCTTATTTATCAAAAATCTAAAGTTTAATTGAAAATAAATTATTAAATAACAAGTAATTGATTTATTTTATTTATAAAAATTATTAATTTACAAAATTAGACTGTTTAATTAATAAATTGACCTATTTTAAAAATTATTAAATAAAATTAAATAATTTAAATTTTATAATTTATTGAATGAATATTTTAATATTGACTTTATTTTCTTTGAACATCTCGACTGCTTTTCTATGTGATGACGGTTTAGAGGAAACTTGGGAGGTGTGTTGTAGGATGTAAAGATTGTCCTTGAAAGATAAAAATATTAAATTAAAAGAACAAGGAGGCAGCTAAATATTGGAAAATGATATTATCAACTTGTCACGTTTGCCATACTAGGGCAACTCTACTGTGTGGGCAATGCAGCAATTGCTTGCCCATTGACTTGCAATAATTGAAAAGATAAAATGAATGTGAAAGTGAAAGTGACCAAACTCACTCGTTCGCTTGTTTGATTCGATCTTCTCTGTCACTTTCTCAAAATCTCATCCCATGCACTTCCAGAAATGTGAGAGTTTGTGTGATAGCCCGACAATCAAGGAATTCAATGGATACTTTTTATATATGTTCTTGTGTGGTTCAAATTATTGCTACGAAGTTGCTTGGCAAAATGTGGCAAAAGGGCAATTATTCTCTTCTTTTGGACGTCGATGAAATTATTTTTATATTCTCATGTTCTTAAATAAAGTGAGACATTGGTAAGTTTATAATATTCATATGATAATTTATGTATTAATTAATTCACTTAAGCTACAGTTTCAGCTACTTATCACATCAACAATAGGAACATGTTAGACCTAACCAGTATGCTAGAACATCGGGCCAGCATTTGGTAGAGGATATTATCAAAGTTTGAGAGCCCCATACTATAAACAGAACTGTTCATTGGCATCTCCACGATGCTTGTTGATCATTTCAAGGCAGCTTTACAGGGTGATCGAGATTCTCAATATTTCTGATAGCGCATTCAAAGTGTTATATAGATCAGAAACGCATGGAAGACCGCGTATTCAGTTCCAAAGACATGGACCTAAAGCATTGGTAAAGCATGGGACTGATATCAGGTTCCTTAAAGTTCGGACCCGAAAAGAATTTCAAGCTCAAACTTAAAAATTCAGCTTGATTTAGATCAAATATCTGAATCCAAATTGAACTTCTGATAACAGGTTTGCTTGTGTTTTGCTGCAGCCTGAGCTCTCCTTCCACAAGCCTTTGCAACTCCTTGTTTGGCAATGTTGACCTGATTTGATGAATTGTGTTTCGGGGTTAACTTTAAGTTTAGAAGGTTGGTTTGAATAGACGTGAGTTTGTTTTTTGTTACCTACAAGGTGATTTAGGAGAGTCTCAACTATAAGAAAGTATCTTTAAGTCATCCACACTCAAATTAATCCCTACTCAAGCTAGGTAAATCTCTTGTGAGAAATAAATTTCTAGTCTCAAGTTTTAAACGGCTGCATATATGAGGAGAATTCAAACCCACGAACACACTTAAGAATAGTTCCAACTCTTCACCTACATGGGAGTTTGTATTTAATATGCTTGTTACGATTTTCTCTTTTAAGATTTGTACAAGACTAATTTCATATTTAGAAAAGAATCTTATTGCTCTGAAAAGGAGTCCTAAAAGACAATGACTAGATTGGTCTTTGAGAAAAAAAAAAAAAGCTGACGAGTAAAAAGCTGTTCACATCTTTAGTGATAACGGGACCAGACCAAGGTGTCCGTATTTATGAAGCAAACAGAAAGCTGAAAGATCGATAGAGAATCAGATAATGTCTTCTGCGGAACCCTAGCCATTTAGACCATGACAAAACTGACTGAAGAGCCAGAACCCGCTGAAGATTATAACTTTTAAGTTTATCTAGAGTTGTGCGTAAGTTGGAAGTCACAGTGCCAATAATTAAAAAATTTAATTGATTCAATAAGTTCAATAAAAAATATTTTAAATTAATTAACTTTTTAGTTGTTTTAATTTAGCTTATTTTAAAACTCTTATTATTAAAAATCGACAAATTTATTAATTAAAAGTTAAATTTATAAATTAATTAATTTTATAATTTTTTGGCAAAATAATGAATTCATTAAGAGTTATAAAAGGCATTGCAAGAGGCATTACGAGGTAATGCCCAAACGTTTGAAATTATACAACAACACAACAAAATCATACTATCGGGTAAAGCTAGGAACATGACAAATTGAAGTTTCCATCTTCTCCTTGCAGAAAGACTTAGTTTTCCTATCTATTGATGAACTTCTATAATTTTTCTAATCCGTCATTAAATTCTGTATGCTAAAACATACTTTTCAGTTTTCTTTTTGTGGAAAAGTCTTTGATTTCTTTCCATCTAAGTTGTATATATTGATTAATTTAAACTGAGACTACTTGATCTTTTCCCAACTTTAGAAATTATTTGTTTGCTCAAATCAGAATATTATGTCAATCGGTCTTTGAACATGTAAGATTCATTGTATTGCATTCTAGTATAATTACATTTGAAGAAAAGATGATCAATAGATTCTATTGAAATTGAGTTACTTTATTCATCAACGATATCGTAAATTTATACACATCTAAAAGTTCCCAGTTACATGATATACGGTTAAGATACATGATAGAGTGGGTAAGATATATGATAAGTATTACAAGCGATGTAGAAAATCGTGGAGAATATACACACGTTATCTGAGTTCATAGCCCCCTCAAGATGGAGCTCCTTGAGGAGAGTCCAATCTTGTCTCGGAACAGAAGAAACGGTGGTCGAGATAGTGGTTTGGTAAGGGCATCCGCGAGCTGATCTTTGGAGGAGACAGGCGTAACCCGAAGGGAACCTGACTGGACTTGCTCTCGAATAAAGTGAAAATCGATGGCAATGTGTTTCATGCGAGAGTGAAACACCGGATTCGAACAAAGATGAGTAGTGCCGATGTTGTCACAGTAAATCACAGGCCTAATGGGAGTAATAATCCCAAGTTCAGTCAGTAGAGAGCATACCCAGCGCAATTCGGCAGCAGTGGAGGCCACGGACCGATATTCAGCTTCGGTGGATGATCTGGCGACAGTGCGTTGTTTCTTGG
Source organism: Erythroxylum novogranatense (assembly GCA_029891385.1). NCBI lineage: Eukaryota > Viridiplantae > Streptophyta > Magnoliopsida > Malpighiales > Erythroxylaceae > Erythroxylum > Erythroxylum novogranatense. The sequence continues at coordinate 10,659,403 of CM057230.1, read as the reverse complement.
AGCTCCAGGAGACGAGGGTGCTGCCAAGAAACACTAAGTAGGCTCCAGTGGAGGTGTAATCATCACGATTGCCAGCCCAGTCCGCATCAGAAAAAGCATGTAGATCAAGAGAGGGAGTTCTCCGAATATGAAGAGATAAGTCCAATGTGCCACGAAGATAACGAAGGAGTCGTTTAGTGGCAAGCCAATGAAGTGATGTTGGACGGTGCATGAATTGCAACAACTTGTTCACAGCGAAGGCAATGTCAGGGCGAGTAAGAGTGAGATACTGAAGCCCACCAATAACCGAACGATATTCAGATGGATCTGGCAATGGAGACCCTGACATGAGCTGAAGTGGGGAGTTAGTCGCCATCGGAGTAAGGGCCGGTTTGGAGTCAAGCATATGTACACGAGTGAGAAGATCAACAATGTACTTGTGCTGGGAGAGAAGTAGACCTGTGGGATGTGGAAGGACTTCAATGCCAAGAAAATAAGTCAGGGGACCAAGATCTTTAATAGAGAACCTGGTAGAGACACTGTTAATGAATTGCTGAACCAAGGTAGGATCTGGACCAGTGACAATGATGTCATCAACATAGACTAACACATACATATGAATGTTAGCCCGATGAAGGATGAATAATGACGTGTCCGACTTAGAATTGGAAAATCCTAAGTTCAGAAGAAATTGTCGTAGTTCAGAATACCAGGCCCGAGGCGCCTGTTTGAGACCATAAATGGCTTTGTGCAGTTTGCAGACATATGTGGGAGCATCTTTGTTAACAAAGCCAGGTGGTTGAGTCATGTAGACATCGTCATGTAGTCGACCTTGGAGGAAGGCATTATTCACGTCTAGTTGTCGAAGGCTCCACCCTTTGCTGACCGCAATAGCCAAAACAATTCGGATAGTGGTAGGTTTGATGACTGGACTGAAGGTATCGTGGTAGTCGACCCCAGGACGTTGATGAAACCCCTTAGCTACCAGACGTGCTTTGTACCTGTCAACATTGCCATTGGAAAGATATTTAGTTCGAAATATCCATTTACAGCCAACAAGATTGGTGGCCTCCTCCGGTGGTACCAATTCCCAGGTACCATTGCGGATGAGGGCATCAAATTCCTCAGCCATAGCAGAGCGCCACTTGACATCGCGAAGAGCCTCGGTGATGTTGTGAGGTTCAGGATGATGAAGAGAGCTAGAGGTGATGGAGTATGCAAACTTAGGATTTGGTTTGTGAATGTGATTTTTTGATCGGGTCTGCATGGGATGGGTGTTAGGTGCGGATGGAGGGAGGATAGGATGGGCAGAAGGTGGAGCATTCGCGATGGTGGAAGAAGAGCTGGATACGGGAGGGTGTGTCGTGGCAGTAGGCAACGGAGAGTCTAGAACTTGATTGGCAGGAGTGGTAGATGTAGGTAGAATAAAGAATGGGGGGAGCCAAGAATCCGGAGTGTCGTCATCCGGACGAGGAAGAGATGGTGTGACAGATTGCATAGGAAAGTCATTTTCAACAAAACGAACATGTCGGGAGGTAAAAATACGGGAGGTGGATAAATCAAGGCATAAGTAAGCACTTTGAGATGTTGAATAGCCGAGGAAGACACAAGGTTTGGAACGGAAAGCTAGTTTGTGAGGGGAGTATGGACGTAACCAAGGAAAGCAGAGGCAACCAAAGACTTTTAATTTTTCGTAGTTTGGTAGACGATGAAATAGCCGAAGGTAAGGAGAGTCCATGGCTAGAGTTGGGGTTGGTAATCGATTTATTAAGTAGACAGCAGTTGAAAAAGCATAGTTCCAGTAGGAAAGTGGCATGTGAGCTTGGTGTAATAGTGAAAGCCCAGTTTCAACTATGTGTCTGTGACGACGTTCGGCAATGCCGTTATGCTCTGGAGTATGAGGTGGGCTAGTATAATGAGAGATGCCTGAGTCAGATAAAAAAGAGGACATGGCGAGATACTCCCCACCGTTATCACTATAGAGAGTTTTAATTGTGGTAGAAAACAAATTCTCAGCCAAAAGTTTGAATTTTTTAAAAACAGGCAAAACATCAGACTTTCTTTGTAGCGGAAAATACCAAATATACGAGTATGGTGATCAATAAAACCACATAGTACTTAAAGCGATGAAGCAGACACTGGCGTGAAGTCCACATCGAATAAATAAGGTCGAGGATGATGAGATGTCAATGTAGATCGATAAAATGGCAATTTATGACTTTTTTGCTTAGACAAGCGATGCGAGGATTTATTATCGAAATGAAGAAAGCAGAATTTTGAAAAATTGAGCAACATGACGGACAATGACAGGAGCGGGATGACCGAGTCTGCTATGCCAAAAGGAGAGTGGCGCACGCACAGTAGTGAGATGCAGCACCGGAGCAGTAGAATTGGAAAGTGAGGGCCATTCATACAAGCCATGTTTAAGAAGTCCCTTCAGGAGGATTGTGCCTGTTGTTAGATCCTTCACAAAGAAAGCAAAAGGAGTGAATTCAATGGAAACATGATTTGTAGAGCAGAATTGAGCAACGGAAATTAAGTTACGGTTTAAAGAAGGAACACATAACACATTATGAAGGGTAAACAGACGATGAGAGGAAGAGGGAAGAGTAGAGGAACCAGTGTGGGTTATGAAGTGAGAGGAACCATCACCAAGGCGAACATCATCCGAGGCTTGATATGGAGTATGTAGAGCCAAGTTTTGCAGATCAGCCGTAACATGATGGCTAGCTCCACTGTCAAGTAGCCAGGTTTGATTCGGAGGCTGGAGAGGTGCGGCAAAATGGGTAGTGGGCTGCCACGGTGTAGCTGCTCTGGGAGTGGAGGACCAAGAGGGAGGAGATGGTCGAGGTCCAGTGCCAGCAGGAGTAGACTGTCCAAACAAGTGACTAAACTGTGGACATTGAAGTACCTTGTGACCTTGGATCCCACAGGCTTGACAATAACCTTGATACGGACGGCGAGGACCTGAAGATTTGAGACCAGTGGAACGTGCTCTTGGAGCTGCAGAAGGTACATATCCAGAAGACTGCCACTGCTTTCCTCTAGCAGACGAGTTGGTGGCATTGACGTTGATAGGCATAGTAGGCGAAGGCAGGAGGTTGTTCTGCCGAAGAAGAGCTTCATGATTGAGAAGTTTTTCAAGTAATTCGGCATAGGAAAGGGAAGTGTCTCGTGCATGCATGGCATCAACAATCGGTTTGTAGACTTCATCGAGACCATCTAGGATGCTGTCAACAAGATCTTCCTCTATGGGTTTGCCAAGAATGGCAAGTTCATCAGCTTTATTCCGGATAAAATTCATGTATTCGGAGATGGAGCGACCAGTCTGGGAAGGACGCCGAATTTGATCACGTAACTGCTTGATGTGGCCACGTGATGGTAGAGCATAAGTTGCTGCGAGAGTATCCCAAACATCGCGAGCAGTGAGGGCTGTGTTTATATTTGGTGCAACCGTGGGTGTGAGAGAGCCCACAAGGACAACCAAAATAAGTTGATCCTGGCGAAACTAGGTATCATAACGAGGATTGTGGACAGCAGTGCCGTCAATAATGATAGTTTGTGGTGGGGAAGTAATGGAGCCATCCACATAACCTAAAAGGTCGTAGCCGAAGGATTGCTTGGCCCGAATTTTCGGTCAAGTAATTATTACCATTAAGCTTGCGATTGGATGGTGGGTTGAGGACAACGATGGGATGAGTTGGATCGATGGGGTTGTCAAGATGCGGAAGTGGACGAGGTTTGAGACATGTTGAAGGTTGAAAAGAAGGGGGTGAAACAGAGGTTAAAAGGATCGATGAATGCTCGATACCATATTGAAATTGAGTTACTTTATTCATCACTGATATCGTAAATTTATACACATCTAAAAGTTCCCAGATTACATGATATACACGGTTAAGATACATGATAGAGTGGGTAAGATATATGATAAGTATTACAACTGATGTAGAGAAAATCGTGGAGAATATACACACGTTATCTACAGTTCATAGATTCAACCTAGTAGCATAGTTTGCATAGAAGATCATTAGAGCCAATGATCCTGACTTTTGATTTCAACCTTCTCCTTATAGTCAACTAAGTAGTGGAAGAGGCTTTAGGAACCATGATTCCAACCAAGGAATGTGAGGATTGTGAGGTCTGATAGCTTTAGTACAAGTGGAATTAGTAAAAAAACTATTGCTGTTAAGGATCCATATAGGATTATCCATTCGTGTAATGTTAGGCAAGTAGTCCGGATAGTAAATCAGGACCTATTAGCCCTCTTTCACAGAAATGTTAAGAATGATAAGAAATAGCCTTCTTGACCCAAGCATGAACTAGTATTCTATCCCTCAAATATAAAAGGCTTTCGCTAGATCAATGATCAAAACAAAACTAAGCATTCTCCCCATTCTCCACTTGAATTATGATGAATGGATACACTAATTGCCTCACTCTAAGGATGTGAATTAGGGCTAAGAGTACTCTTGTTTTTCAATTAATTTTTATTTAATAATTTTTTAAAATTAAATTTAAAATTCTTCGACAGATAATGGTAATCTTCTTCAATCATATTTCAATCTTATCTTACCAGTTTAACTTTCATTTCAATTTGTAAAACATTGTTATTTCTCGCTCTTTTGGAACATAGTTAATTAGGAGTTGGATAATATGATTTTATATGAACTTATAAATTATTTTGCTCCTTTCTTTTTAATATAGAATTTGAAATCTTTGTCTACGTGAAATATTATGTTAAGAGGAAAATCTAAATTCAATTAAACATTAACATGCACACAAAAATTTAAAGAGGAAAATTATGACATCCCACTTAAAATTGATATCAAATATGATATTAAAAGAACGAATAAAATTATTTATAACTAAAAAAATTATTAATTAACTTTCAAAAAACTATTTTTCAAGCAGAATTATTATTGAGCCAGTACATGTACTTGAGTTTATACTTGCCAAGTTCCATACCCATGATAAGGCCAATAATGCACTCAACATCTCCAAGTTTCGGGCACGAGAAGAAGTGTGAACTAAAAGTTTCTTCTGTATTGCCACTGTAAAGGTGCTGAACTTTTAGTGACAAGTACATGCTTCCTAAGTTGAACTGGTAGCTTTCTAAACTTTACATGTTAGATTTGAAGAGTTCCTGATATTATCATACTATCTTTACCTTAAAGAAGGTATTTTCTTTTGTAAAAGAGCTTCTGAATTGGATAAACATCAAACAGCAGAAGTTATCTTCTATAAAAGATCTTAAATCATCGACATTTTAAGAATCAGAACGAAAGTTGGATGGTTGTTCTTGTCTGTATTCTCAAACTCAGTGATCTCACGGCTCGCTTATTATTATAATACTTTTTAGACTCATTAAAAATACTATATAATTAGAAAAAAGAAATTTTCCTTTTTTAATAACAAAAAACTTATGATAATTAATTTTTAATAACTTATGAGATATGTACTTGGTGAATTAATTACATTAAGCATGAGTCCGGTCTGCGATCTACGGCTCATTCATGAGTGAGAGACTCTCATGCATACGTAAAGACTCAAACTTAGCTATTGCTTCATATATAAGGTACAATTTTATTATAACGAAGGTACGCACACTCATAATCCTAGTTTTCTCTGCTTACAGCGATCCCACCTTCACCTAAAGACTGACTTGAGCGTCGGAGGGGCTTATCGGGAAACAACCCCCGACGTGCCTTATTTGTTTTGCAGGAACCTCACACCGGAACTTTCACATGAAGCAACCGACTCATGGATCCAAACAGCAACGTACAGTTCCGCTAAAATCCGACACAATCAGTACTAATCACAAATTCGATTCATATAATTATTTAAAAAATTAAACTCCGATAATTATCAATGTAATTTCAATATTACTCTTACCAACAGAAAAGAGTGAGAATTCAATCGGCTGGGGATTCGACAATTCCAAACAGTAAAAGCTTGTGGACACAATCTTAGCGGAGGAGGAGGAAACCTATTCAAAGTTTCAAACACTTGGCAAAGGTGCTTAAAACACAATGGACAGTTTACTTCAAACGTATCTAAAGTTCTGTCTTTTGTTTCCATACAACCAGCTGGATGTATATAAAAAATCAAAGTTTGATGTTCTTAGCCACTTTCACTTCACCTCAGGTTGCTCGAGGAGGGAGGGATCTACTACATAGAGTTCCTCTTTTTCTTAAATAATCGAATTTAATTATTGTTTTAAATTTTCTCTTACATTTGAATAAGTAAACAAGCCATGTTCCTGACATTTTATAGGATTTGAGTAAGGTAAAAAAAATAGGCAAAATAGTTGTCTCTTTTTGTTTTTTATTAGAGTCAAAATTGAGATCATAAACAATAAAAAAGGCAAAATAAGGACTCTTTTTGTTACTCTTTGTGAATGTCAAAAGTAGACTCTTCACTTTTATAAAGAACAAAACCCTGAGTACATGCCCTTCTTGCTCGTACCCAAAACCGGCCGGAGCTCTAAGTAAGAGGCATTTATGGTTGGATTAATGTAATAAAATATACTGAAGTTACCAATTCTCTTATTCAAATATCAACTTCATCAACTAGTTGAACGAATTGAATAAATAGTTGACGAAGAAGTAACTTTTCAAATTTTCAAATAATTATTATTGGTCCAAGTCAAATAGAAAAAAGATTAAAAGATATTTGAGTTAAAGTTCATAGCAGCGTACAATTGATTAAAATTCAACCCCTTGACGTGAGTATTCTTGAAATATATGTACTTCTAGAATTAATAGATCAATTAAGCTCTCGCTTAATAACTCATTCCTTCTCTTGATAAAACTTGCAAGGTGGATATAATATAATAATTTGCATTTGAGTGTATTTTTAATAGAGATAGTAAATTGAACAGTGCCCAATTTTAAGATTTTTTACTTTTAATTTTTATTCATTAAATTAAAATTTTAATTTTTATATTAAATTAAAATTTTTAAACATTAGATAATTTTAAACTTATTATCTCTATTTACATTCGTTACTAACTTAAACAAATAATTATTAACTCATAATGACATATGATAGTCTAATGAAAATGTATAGAGGAAGATTATAGACATATGATATTGCATTGTCCAACCTTAAGCTTCTTATTAATGACAACAAACATGTGGAAGTGGTAAGAGATAGGTGGATGAAAATTTGAGAGTTCCATACAAAATGAAATAGTATCGCGAGGTAGTATCTAATAGGGTTTTGGATTCAGTAAAAATGTACAATTGATTATGTATACTTCGTTGGTTTATATAGCTTTACAAGAAAAAACTAGTTCCTAAAATCTTTGCCCCAAATCTTGTAACAACTAAGACTAATTCAAATACATTTGAATGTGTGGACAGCTACAGTAGATTTTGAAAGATCTATGATATGAAAAGATCTTGAAAGATCTGAGATCTTGAATAGTTATTACATGCCCCCTCAAGATGGAACTCAGTTTGAAAGTTCAATCTTGTCTGTAAGATGAAGAAATCGAGATTTGGATAGTGGCTTTATTAGAATATCAGTTAACTGATCATCGGTTAAGATATGAGCAACTCTGAGTTTCCCATTATGAACTTGATCTCTTATAAAATGAAAATCTATGACAACATGCTTTATCCGAGAATGAAAAACTGGGTTGGAACATAATTGATTGGCATCAACATTATCACAGTATATAATCGGACAAGAAGGTAGCTGAATATCAAGTTCAGACAACAGTGAGGTGATCCAATTGATTTCAGTAGCTGTATTAGCAACGAATCTATATTCAGCTTCCGTAAATGACCTTGCAACAATTCTTTGCTTTTAGAGCTCCATGAAATTGCATTGCGGCCCCAAAAAATAATATATGCACTAGTAGATTGATAAGTGTTGTTGTCTCTCCCCAATCAACATTGGAAAAGGTATGTAATGAAACTAGAGATTGGCGATGAATTTGAAGGCATTGAGTCACTATTTTACAAAGACAGCTTAGAAGTTGCTTGACCAGAGACCAGTGTTCTGTAGTTGATTTGTGCATATATTCAGAGAGCTTGTTGCCAGTAAAAGTTATATCTGGTCGGGTGAGTAATAAGTATTGTAGACTTCCCACAACTGCTCGATATTCAGATGCATATGGTAAAGGATCTCTAGAATTGAGAGATGGTTTAGCCATGGAGCACATGGGAGTTTGGACAGGCTTAGAGGCAATCATGTTGGTTCTTGCAAGTAGATCAAGGATATATTTTCTTTGAGATAGGAGTATTCCTTTTTTATTGGGAATAACCTTTATGACTGGAAAATATAATAGTGGACCAAGATCTTTTAGGGAGAATTTTTATGCTAAGGACTGGACAAATTGATTCAAGAACGTAGTGTTGATCCCGGTAATTACTATGTCATCAACGTAAACCAATAAGTATAGATGGTGACCATGAAAATTGTAGATAAAAAGTGAGATATCATAATGAGAATTATGAAATCCAAACTTGGAGTAGGAATTGCTTTAAATCGTGATATCAAGCTCCAGGCGCTTACTTTAGTCCATAAATTGCTTTTTGTAGTTAACAAATATGTTGTGGGTGGTCTTGATCAATGAATGTAGAAGCTTGACTCATGTAAACAGTTTCATAAATATTACCTTGTAAGAATGCATTATTTATATTCAGGTGTTGTAGCTTCCATCCATGACTGATTGCAAAACTAAGCATAAGACATATTGTTGTCGATTTGACAACAGGGTTGAATTTATCATGGTAATAAACTCCTAATTGTTGATGAAAGCCTTTTGCATCTAGGCATGCTTTGCACCTGTCAATTAAGCCATCAAATTATATCTAGTGCAAAAAATCCATTTATAGCCAATTACATTGTGATTAGTTATTTGGAACTAACTCTCACGTCCTATTTCTAACCAAAGCATCATATTCTTCAGATATTGCCTGACGCCACTTTGGATCTTTAATGGCCTGAGTGACACTGGTTGGTTCAAGATGGTCAGAAGTTTGCAACCAAGTGATAAGGTTCAAACGTTGGATATGTTTGTGAATGTTATTTTTGGCTCTTGTTTGCATAGGATGAGATGAGTGAGCGGAAATAGTTTTAGATGAGGATGCTGACTGGGTGATTGGAGCTGAGTTCTCACATGGAGATTGAGACTTATTAGAGGTTAGACCAATAGATGGAGTAATGAGTGGTTGAATGGCTGGTTGATTTATTTTAATATGTAAAGGTGGAGCAATCCAAGTTGATAAGGGAACAGAATCGTGCGTTGGTGAAATGGAACCTTAGGTGTAGCGCCCCCATACTGTAGAATACGCACCGAGACGCCCGTAGGTCGTTCCGATACATAACCCACGATGAGGGTGCACTATGAACGATCGTTTCTATAATCCACATGGTATCGATATAATAAAACCGTAATATCAAAATTGCTAAATTTTTAAAACCAAAAGATTTTCATTTCATAACCTCAAAACCGAATTTACAAGTTTATCAGTTTCCACAAACTATACAAGAATTTCCAAAAAGGAACTGAGACAAAAGCCTAAACTAGGTCATCCTCAAAATCGATCCCAGCTGACCGACCTGTGTGCCATAACCACTCTTGCCAACGCTCACACAGCAGGAAGAGTCGAACTCTGGAGCTAGGAGTCTACTATCTCTATCCTGAAAAATAGATGCAATGTTGAGTGAGTTTGCGAACTCAGCGAGAAACCATCATCGATGGTTCACCCAACTCATGCATATACAAATAGTTCACAAAAATTTCACATAGTAGCATATTCAGAAAATATCACATGCATTCTATTTCACAGATATAAGGCTTTTCACACAATTCATAATTTATCATTCATATGTATATGCACATGTGACATTTTTCATTTTATTACGTTGTTGTAACCGTGCGCCTGATTACGGTGGACTTGAAGCCCTGATACGTTGAGCTTGTGGCTCTAAAATTTCGTTGGGCTCGAGGCCCTGATGCGTTGAGCTTAAAGCTCTGAAAAACGTTGGCTACACCAGTCACAACTGCCATTATCTGATCATGCCTTTATGCATGAATGCACATGTTTCAATTACACTAGTCGTGTCACAACCTAAAACCACCTATCCAATTTTGCATTGAAACCAAATAATTGCAATTTATACACCATTAACACTTCTATAACAAGTTCCAAATATTTTGGACACCTACGGTCCGAAATCAATCAAAAGCAAACACACAAATCCTTCCTTAACTCCACATGGCATAGGTGGATAAAATGTAACACATAAAGGTCGAGGAACCAACTAGGTTACTCACCTCTAACTTCCGAGCTACTGCCGGGAAGTCTCACCTACGTCAAAAGATCGACGCTCCACTTGAGCCTCTATAACAATTAGGATAAACAAACATTACTAATTGCACAATTTCTAATATTCAATAATGCACATGCAGCGAATGCGATGAGTACTATACATGTTATGACATTCCCGATTCTATACCCGAATCTTCCAATTCAATTCTCTTTTCCTCTAAAAGATAGCAATTCCTAACACCATAATTCAATTGACTAAGTTCTGAACTCTTTAAAGTCATACTCCAATCACAAATCACATTCCCTAATAAATCGTCATTCGATTTCGTGAACCATCGAATTCAATTCCGAGTTTCCCTCTTATCAATTCACAATTCTTAATCTCTAAATTTCAATCACTCAAGAACTAATTCAATAAGAATTTATCCTCAAAATCATTCATTAAAACAAACAACCTCAATTTCAGGAAACAGCGCCCTCGCTGCGGCAAAACTACCTTGCCTACATCGCGGCGTACGCGTAACCTTCTTCGCGGCGTGCTCGCTTCAGCTCGTCGCGACGTGCGGAAGAAACCTGCTTGTCGCGGCGTAGAATTACACGCTCGTCGTGACGTGCAAGAAGGGAATGGCTCGCCGCAGCGTGTTCATCACACGTCGCGATGTGCAAACCCAGAAACACGTCCGAAACCCAGAATTTCTCAGATTGCAGATTTCTAATTCATCCAACTCTTTACAAAACACTCCCAAACAACTCCAAATACTCTAATCTACTAACTCCTAAACTCAATTCCATCTAAAATCAATTATTCTTTAAATACCCAAATCAAAACAATATAACTCAAAATTATCCTATCATCCGAAAACTCACATATCTCTTAACAATCATGTATTCTAACCAATGATCAATATAATCCACAATATAAACTATCCAAAGCAGAAAGAGTAAGGACTTACTTGTTTTATCTTCAAATTTCTCAAGAAACTCCAATCCCCAATCTCATACACACCCACGATTTTCACCTCTTCCAACACCAAACATCATTGTCAGACCCCTATCCCGGGAGCCCGACTGTCCCGGGATGTGAGCCCGAGTGGAGCCCATCCCGAGACACTTGCCTTGCTGAGACCTTAAACTTGACACTCTTACTCTTACTATAGTACCATAGGCGCCGGAACCTGTTTTGAGAATGACTTTCGTTGTCACGAAACCTTGCGCTTATAATCTTGCAGGATTCTTAATTGTAACTCCACCTTCGTGGCAAGCACACACCATGTATACACTAAAATCATGGGTTGACTTATTCATATAATTTGTAGCTTTATGTCTCAAGTTCTCCCTGAAACAAGAATCACCTTATCGGAGTCATATACTCAAGATACACTCCAAAAATCTAAGAGAGTTCATACCCGAAACATGCCCTCTTAACTGACCTTTCACTTGTTTTAGAACAAACTTTCTCAATTTAACTCCAATTGATACCGGATTTTATAAAGTGAAAGATATGTGTCTTATAAATCCAATGGTTCAAGCCTCACCTCATTTGGAGGTCGTATGAGGGAAATATGCCCAAAACAACGGACCATGCTCACTTCCGAAATCGAATCGAAACTCTTTTGTCGCGATTGCTATAACTTTTAATCTATAGCTCCAAATGTTTTCGTTCTTTCACCATATGAAAGTAGACATCTAGATCTACAACTCTTATGAAGACTACAAAGGCTGATTCTATCTCCTACATTCTACAGCGTCCTATTTTTCCATCGTCGATTTACATCATCGGTTTTCTATCGTCGATTTCTATCATCTGGTTTTCTATCGTCTGATTTCTATCATCTGGTTTTCTATCGTCTAATTTCTATCATCTGGTTTCTATCTTCTGCTTTCCTTCCTTCTGCTTTTCTATCTTCTGATTTCCTTCCTTCTGATTTCTATATTCTGATTTCCTTCCTTCTGATTTTTATCTTTGATTTCCTTCCTTCGATTTCTATCTTGATTTCCTTCATACGCTTTTCTATCTTGATTTCTATCTTCGCTTTCTTTCTTTCGCTTTTCTATCTTGATTTCCTTCCTTATGCTTTTTATCTTTTGATTTCCTTTCCTTTTTATCTGATTTCTATCTTGATTTCCTTCCTTCCTTTTTATCTTCGATTTCCTTCCTTCCGATTTCTATCTTCGATTTTTATCTTCGCTTTCCTAGTAAGGATCATATCTTTTGACTCGAACTCCAAATTTAGCAAACGATATACCCTTGAAAACTCTAAACTCCTACTACAATCTTCATGAAGACTCATTGATCTAATTCATACCGAAGAGGGTCTAATATTGGTAATCTTGTCAAATTTAGGAAAATTTGACACACATCCACTAAAATGCAACTACCCAATTTTCAATTCTAAGACTTCCACTGCATAAAACTCATCATACAACCTCATATAACATGATTAAACCCTAAGGTATCTTCAAACACCATTCAAGCAACAGCCACACTCTTAATCATCTATCATATCCAAACTATAACAATGATTCAATTGTCTTAAACATACATGGATTTCTCAAAATACATTAAAAGCGAACATTTTGCTTTCATAATTCATTCATTCCATCTTCATCAAATCATGTCATATTCATACAATGCTTTAGTGGGCATTTCAAGCCCAATTACAATGAAGTTTCAAAATACAATATCTTCTCAAAATGCAACTAAAGCATTGTTTTACAAAAATCATTTCAAATACAAAATCAAAAGAAAATCTTGGAGTAAATGCCTTTAAGCTTGCTTCTCGGGATCCTGCTCATTTCCTGGAAAATTTTTAGGGGGTGAGCTTTCGCTCTGTGGGTAACACATTTATATTTATATATCAAGCAGTCCTATTAGTTATTCATGCTTTTAGCAATCTTTCAATACAATCATAATACATGCATCATGCAATGTTCATCAATACTCAAACATAATTTCTCACAATTCAAACATTCATCATTCTTGCATTTTCATGTAATCACATATGAAACACGTCAAATGGCTCGGTAAGTCCTTATTCTTGGCAACCATATAGTCTCATTTCATGAGTCTATATGGGCAAATCTTTAGGAGTCCAAATGTTGGATCATCCTATGCCACAATCGGGCAAAAGGCGAAGGCTTCATGGTCAGCGTGCACGAGTTCTTAGGACAATACCTTACCCACATAACATAGCAATCATGAATCATACAAGGAAATTGGACTGTTCTTATCCAATTCATTGTTTCTTTGAAATCATCTTTTATACATCGTTCATGCCTTTCATTATATTCATTCAACAAGTTTCTTCATGACAGTTTCAATCATCATCAAGCATTTAATACACTCACATTCATCATTCCATCACACACATTTAATACAACAACCAAGTGATCAAAGCTCATTAATGTCATGCATTTATTTACATTTGTAGCTTATATACATAAAGATAAATATGAAACCCACCTTTTATCCTTGCTTAAACTTGCCTAAGGAAGTTCCTCTCCTTGTTCTTCTCCTCTTTCTTGTCCTCCTTCAAGCATAACAAGAAAATAACCCCATATCAACATAGGGTTTAGAAATTGAAATACCTAAAATCTAAATCATGAAATTCATAAGAGAATCACTAGACCCATCTTATTCTTCATCTTTCTAACCAAAACTCAAACAAAAACTTAACCTTAAACCAAGAACTTACCTTAAATCCTTAACCAACCAAGTGGTTTCTTGGTTCAAAGTGAAGCTTAGACTCTCCTCCACACTTTTCTTCTTGGACTTTCTTTAAAAACCCACTCACTTTCATGGAAATGCCAAACCCTAACAAGCCTCTTCTTTCTCCTTTTTCTCTCTCCTTTCACGACACTCTTCTTTCCTCTCCTCCAAATTTCGTTTCTATCTTCTTTTCCTACAAAAATCACTTATCTCCTTCCTTATATACTCCTTTCTAAATTACTTAAGCCCAATAAACCTAAGCCTGACTTACTTCCTTCTTCTTTCTTCTTCTTCTTTTTCATTTCTCATCCTTACTTACTCAAGCCCACTAACTCTTTTCCTTCAAACCCATTGCATTAAATTCCTCTCTTCTTTCTTACTTCATTTGGACCCAAAGCCCAATTAATACATTAATTACACCTAACTCACCTAAGTCCAACTAACATATTTAACTTCATAAATTCTTCACCTAACTCATTAATGATATCATATATTAATTTATGACACCTTAATTAATGTTAATATAACTTAATCAATTTAATCTAATCATGATTAATCCAAAAAATTTTGGGCTAACAATCATCTTCTCCCATAACAAGCTTAAAGGATGGATTAAAGGTAAAGAATGGAACAATTAGCAAGAAGGAAATGGAAGAAATGGGTATGGAGGGATCCATGATGAAGAGAGAGGAAGAAAAATCCAATTTTCTTTCAAAACAAAGGAGAATAACGTGGAAGGCAAAATTCAAAGGGTTTAGGGTTATATACCTAAGGCTTAGGGCATGCTTGGCAAATCTCAAGCCACATGCCTAATTCTTGGGATCTAAAAATCCGATTCTTATTCTAATTTTCTCCCAATTTCGCAATGACTATAAAAATTTAAATCCTAAAATCATAACTCTAATTATCTCGTGCCAATTGTCAATCAATTTCAGAACCGGAATCTAATTTATCAGTCCTTAGGTCATTTTTCCGGTCCGAACCTATAACTCTAAAAATTCCATAAAAATTCCTATAAATCATCAAAAATATAAAACGCATGATCCTACACTCCAATTTCAATTTTCAACACTCTAGAATTCAATTTTCACTCCAATTCTATAGTCAAAACATGATTTGTATCATTATCACCTAATTTTCCAATTTACACCAGCATGCCGGGAAAATTGTCATACATGCATGTACACTCATATGCTTGTGCAATAACAATCATTTTTCAATAATATAGAAGCAAATGCATGTGCAATTCAATAATATGGATGCACTAAATCCTAACTCGATCCAAATGCTGGTGAAAATTGTCATACATGCATGTACACTCATATGCTTGTGCAATAACAATCATTTTTCAATAATATAGAAGCAAATGCATGTGCAATTCAATAATATGGATGCACTAAATCCTAACTCGATCCAAATTACCGATATGCTCATCACATCGGTAACGGGATGCTAAATTCTCCCCTCCAAATAAAAATTTTGTCCCGAAATTTCTTACCTGACTGATCGAACAAGCGAGGGTACTGCCTCCTCATATGCTCCTCAGTCTCCCAAGTTGCTTCCTCAATTGAGTGGTTCTTCCAAAGGACTTTCACCAATGGAATCACCCTGCTCCTCAACTGCTTGATCCGAGACCCCACAATCTGAATCGGCTCCTCAATATAGCTCAAATCACTAGCCACCTTAGTCTCCTGAGCCGAAATCACATAGGTCGGGTCTGAACGATATCTCCAGAGCATGCTCACATGAAAAACGTCATGCAACTGAGACATCCCGCTTGGCAACGCCAATCTATAAGCCAATGGTCCTATCCTCTCTAGGATCTCATAAGGACCAATATATCGAGGGCTCAACTTGCCCTTCCGGTCAAATCTCAAAACTCCTCTCCATGAAGACACTCGGAGGAAAACTCTATCTCCCACATCATACTCCATCTCTCTCCGATGCTGATCCACATAGCTCTTCTGTCTATCCTGAGTCGCTTTAATGCAACTTCGAATCAGCTGTACCTTATCCACAGTGTCCTGTATCAGCTCGGGACCCTCAAACATCCTCATACCCTCTTCATCCCAACAAAGAGGCGATTTGCACTGCCTCCCATACAAAGTCTCATACGGTGTCATCCCAATACTACTCTAGTACTGATTATTATAAGCGAATTCAACCAGAGCCAAATACTGATCCCAAGCACCTCGGAACTCCAATACACAAGCTCATAACATATCCTCAACAGTCTTAATCGTCCTCTTACTCTGCCCATCGGTCTGAGGATGAAATGCGGTACTAAAGTTCAACCGAGTACCCATAACCGACTGCAAACTCCTCCAAAATCTCGAAGTAAACCTGGGATCCCTGTCTGAGACTATAGACACCGGAACCCCATGCAGTCTCACAATCTCTGCCACATACTTCTGGGCCAACTGATCGAGAGTATTGTTCTCTCTCACTGGCAAGAAGTGAGACGATTTAGTCAATTAGTCCACTATGACCCAGATCGCATCATGCTGCATCGGCGTCCTAGGCAACCCCATAATGAAATCCATAGAAATTCGCTCCCATTTCCACTCCGAAATGGGCAACAAATACAACTTCCCTACTAAAGCCTGGTGCTCAGCTTTAACCTGCTGACACGTTAGACATCGAGAAACAAACTCCGCCACCTGCCACTTTATGCCTAGCCACCAGAAATGCAACTTAAGAGCGTTATACATCTTGGTAGTACTAGGATGCATAGCATAGGCAGCCACATGCGCCTCCTCTAGAATCTCACGCCTCAAACTATCCACATCCGGAACACATAATCTCTGACCCATCCATAATGTCCCATCTCTCAATTCAAAATCAAAATCCACATCAGATCTCACTCTCTCAATCAGTCTCACCAACACAGGATCCTGATCCTGAACTCTCCTGATCCTGTCATGCAACATCGGCCTAAGCCTCAGAGTAGCAATCAAAGCTCCATCCTGAGCCAAGTCCATCTGCACATTCAGAGCTCTTAACTGGATAAAGCTAGGCAATCTCCCAATCTGAATCTGAGCTACACTGATATGAGATCTCCTACTTAATGCATCTGCCACCACATTAGCCTTTCCGGATGATACTCAATCCTGCAGTCATAGTCCTTAAGCAGCTCTATCCATCTCCTCTGTCTCAGATTCAGTTCTCGCTGACTCAGCAAATATCTCAAACTCTTATGATCAGTGAAGATCTGGAATGTCTCGCCATACAAATAATGTCTCCAGATTTTCATAGCAAACACAACTGCAGCTAACTCCAAATCATGGACTGGATAATTCACCTCTTGAGACCTCAACCGTCTCGAGGCTTATGCTATCGCTCTCCCATGCTGTATCAGAACACATCCCAATCCCTGCTGCGAAGCATCACTAAAAACCTCAAAATCTCCAACTCCCGATGGCAAAGCTAACACCGGTGCCGTAGTCAACCGATGTTTCAGCTTCTCAAAACTCTTCTGACACTCTTTAGTCCATCTAAAAGCCACATTCTTCCTCAGAAGGTTTGTCAGAGGGGCTGAGATCACTGAAAATTCCTCGACAAACCTCCTGTAATAACCTGCTAATCCAAGTAAACTCCGAATCTCTGACACATTCCTAGGAGTCTCCCAACTCCTCACTGCCTCAATCTTGTGAGGATCCACCCAGATACCCTCACCAGACACAATGTGTCCCAGAAATACTACCTCATCCAGCCAGAATTTACACTTGCTGAATTTGACATACAACTGCTTATCTCTCATAATCTGCAAAACAACCCTCAGATGCTCCGCATGCTCCTGTCTATTCCTCGAATACACCAAAATATCATCAATGAACACAATAATAAACTGATCAAGGTAGGTCTGAAAAACTTTATTCATCAAAACCATGAAAGCTGCCGGGAATTAGTCAACCCAAACGACATCATTAAAAACTTGAAATGCCCATACCTGCTCCTGAAAGCACTCTTAGGCACATCGACCTCTGCTATCCTCAACTGATAATATCCGGATCTCAAATCTAACTTAGTAAACACCTGAGTCCCCTGCAACTGATCAAACATGTAATCGATCCTAGGCAGTGGATACTTATTCTTTACTGTCACCCGATTCAACTGCCTATAATCGATGCACAACCTCAAAGTCACGTCCTTCTTCTTCACAAACAACACTAGAGCTCCCCACGGTGAAACACTAGGTCTGATAAATCCCTTATCCATAAGCTCCTGCAACTGAGTCTTAAGCTCCCTCAGTTCCACCGATGCCATCCTATATGGAGTTATAGATATAGGAACGGTACCTGGAATGAGGTCAATCGAGAACTCCGTTTTCCGATCCGGCGGCAAACCCGGTAACTCCTCGGGAAACACATCTGGATATTCCCTGATCACGGAAATATCCTGCAACCTCTGCTCAACTCTGGTATCCACCACATGAGCCAAATAAGCCTCACAACCTCCCTACATCAACCCCAGGGCACTCAGAAAAAAAATCATCTTGGCTGGCATTGTCTGACTAACACCTCGAAATACAGCTCTAGGCTGACCAGGAGACTCAAACACGACCTCCTTGGTATAACAATCCATAACAGCCCTATGGGCAGTGAGTCAGTCCATCCCCAGAATCACATCTATCTCTCTCAGAGGCAACACTATCAGTGCACTTTCGATCGCTTGATCTATCTGGATCGAGCATCCCTTGCAGACCTCTCCCAAAGCAGTAGTACTACCTAGAGCTGTACTCACCTCTAGTCCATACTGCAACATCTCCCTATCCCCAAGAAATCTACATGCAACATGTGGTGTAATAAAAGAATGCGTGAAACTGGATCTATCAATGCAAAAACCTCAAAGCTAGAAATCGAAAACATACCCGCAACAACATCCGGAGAATCCTAGGCCTCCTGCCTAGTCATGGTGTAGACCCTGGCTTGGGACTGTGGTCGGCTGCCACGTCCCTCGATCCCCACAAAGGAATCTCTAGCTCTACCTCGGGTTCTACCTCAGCCCCTGAATCCAGGTCCACCACCGCGACTCTGCTGCACTGTCGAACTACTACCAGCTCTCCCACTCACAGCAGACTGAACTCCCAAGGTCATAGGGCAATTCCTAATCAGATGATCCATGGAGCCGCTTGCAAGGTAAGCTCCAGTCACTCGCCAACACTCCCTACTGTGCCTCTTGTCACAATGCACACAAACAGGAAGTGCCTGACCTGATCCTCTACCACTATCACTGCCAGTCTGCCCAAATCTCTCCCTCTATACAAAACCCGGTATCGGATCTTCACGAAGACACAAGGTCCCGCTCGGCGCTTTGATAAAGCTCCTACCAGAGCTGCCCTGACTATCACTTGATCTCTTAATCCTGGATCCTTGACCAGTCTCAGTCTGACTCTGCCTTAGAAGCTGCTCTACTCGCACTGCTGCAGCCCTCAACTCGATAAATGTGTCCATATCAGACCGGGCTAACCTGGTACTAATCTCCAGGTTAAGCCCTCCCTCAAATCTCCGGCACCTATCAGCCTCTGTAGCAATCAGAACTGTCGCATATCCCATGAGTTCATTAAACTTAACCTCATATTCTGTCATTGTCATCGAATCCTGTCTCAACTCCAGAAACTCTTGCATCTTCATCTCCAAATATACCTTGGGCATGTAGTTATCTCTGAATGCCCTCAGAAAATCCTCCCATGACAATAAGCAAGGCCGGTGGTACTGCCCGGGATAGTCTTCCACCACTGATAAGCTGGGCCCTGCAAGAGAGACACTGCATAATCAAACCTCTCCTCAGCATCACAATCCATCTGGTCGAAGACTCGCTCAGTCCTCTCCAGCCATCCTTGACCTCGCAGAGGTGCTCTGCGCCATAAAGTTCTGACTCCTAACTTGCATGAATCGATCATACCTTCTCTCCAATCTCACGAAACTCTAGGAGGCTGCTCCTCATATCGAGGCACTGAGGACTCCCTACTAGCTCCGACTGATCCATGGTCAGCCGGTTGATCTACCTAATCACCAAGGACGGATGACCTATAACAAAACCATAATTTCGATCAATTTCTGCTTTTCTCATTAAAATTCAAGCCTAATAATACACTATGCTCAAAAGATGCCAAACTATGCTCTGATACCACCTAATGTAGCGTCCCCATACCGTAGGGTACGCACCGAGACGCCCGTAGGTCATTTCGATACATAGCCCACGATGAGGGTGCACTACGAACGATCATTTCTATAATCCACATGGAATCGATATAATAAAACCGCAATATCAAAATTGCTAAATTTTTAAAACCAAAAGATTTTCATTTCATAACCTCAAAACCGAATTTACAAGTTTATCAGTTTCCACAAACTATACAAGAATTTCCAAAAAGGAATTGAGACAAAAGCCTAAACTAGGTCATCCTCAAAATCGATTCCAGCTGATCGACCTGTGTGCCATAACCACTCTTGCCAATGCTCACACAGCAGGAAGAGTCGAACTCTGGAGCTAGGAGTCTACTATCTCTGTCCTAAAAAATAGATGCAATGTTGGGTGAGTTTGCGAACTCAGCGAGCCCAACTCATGTATATAAAAATAGCTCACAAAAATTTCACATAGTAGCATATTCAGAAAATATCTTATGCGTTCTATTTCACAGATACAAGGCTTTTCACACAATTCACAATTTATCATTCATATGTATATGCACATGTGACACTTTTCATTTTATTACGTTGTTGTGACCGTGCGCCTGATTACGGTGGGCTTGAAGCCCTGATACGTTGAGCCTGTGACTCTAAAATTTCGTTGGGCTCGAGGCCCTGATGCGTTGAGCTTAAAGCTCTGAAAAATGTTGGCTTTACCAGTCACAACTGTCATTATCTGATCATGCCTTTATGCATGAATGCACATGTTTCAATTATACTAGTCGTGTCACAACCTAAAACCACCTATCCAATTTTGCATTGAAACCAAATAATTGCAATTTATGCACCATTAACACTTCTATAACAAGTTCCAAATATTTTGGACACCTACGATCCGAAATCAATCAAAAGCAAACACACAAATCCTTCCTTAACTCCACATGGCATAGGTGAATAAAATGTAACACATAAAGGTCGAGGAACCAACTAGATTACTCACCTCTAACTTCCGAGCTACTACCGGGAAGTCTCACCTACGTCAAAAGATCGACGCTCCACTTGAGCCTCTATAACAATCAGGATAAACCAACATTACTAATTGCACAATTTCTAATATTCAATAATGCACATGCAGCGAATGCGATGAGTACTATACATGTTATGACATTCCCAATTCTATACCCGAATCTTCCAATTCAATTATCTTTTCCTCTAAAAGATAGAAATTCCTAACACCATAATTCAATTGACTAAGTTCTGAACTCTTTAAAGTCATACTCCAATCACAAATCACATTGCCTAATAAATCGCCATCCGATTTCGTGAACCATCGAATTCAATTCCGAGTTTCCCTCTTATCAATTCACAATTCTTAATCTCTAAATTTCAATCACTCAAGAACTAATTCAATAAGAATTTAACCTCAAAATCATTCATTAAAACAAACAACTTCAATTTTGGAAACAAGCGCCCTCGCCGCGGCACAAGATTGCTCGCCGCGGCGAGACTACCTCACCTACGTCGCGGTGTACGCATAACCTTCTTCGTGGCGTGCTCGCTTCTGTTCGTTGCGACGTGCGCCTTCGCTCTTCGCGACGTGCGGAAGAAACCTGCTCGTCGCGGCGTAGAATTACATGCTCGTCGCGATGTGCAAGAAGGGAATGGCTCGCCGCGGCGTGTTCATCACACGTCGCGACGTGCAAACCTAGAAACACGTCCGAAATCCAGAATTTCTCAGATCTGCAGATTTCTAATTCATCCAACTCTTTACAAAACACTCCCAAACAACTCCAAATACTCTAATCTACTAACTCCTAAACTCAATTCCATTTAAAATCAATTATTCTTTAAATACTCAAATCAAAACAATATAACTCAAACTTATCCTATCATCCGAAAACTCATATATCTCTCAACAATCATGTATTCTAACCAATGATCAATATAATCCACAATATAAACTATCCAAAGCAGAAAGAGTAAGGACTTACTTGTTTTATCTTCAAAATTCTCAAGAAACTCCAATCCCCAATCTCATACACACCCACGATTTTCACCTCTTCCAACACCAAACATCATCTTCTCCCATAACAAGCTTAAAGGATGGATTAAAGGTGAAGAATGGAACAATTAGCAAAAAGGAAATGGAAGAAATGGGTATGGAGGGATCCACGATGAAGAGAGAGGAAGAAAAATCCAATTTTCTTTCAAAACAAAGGAGAATATCGTGGAAGGCAAAATTCAAAGGGTTTAGGATTATATACCTAAGGCTTAGGGCATGTTTGGCAAATCTCAAGCCACATGCCTAATTCTTGGGATCTAAAAATCCGATTCTTATTCTAATTTTCTCCCAATTTCGCAATGACTATAAAAATTTAAATCCTAAAATCATAACTCTAATTATCTTGTGCCAATTGTCAATCAATTTCGGAACCGGAATCCAATTTATCAGTCCTTAGGCCATTTTTTCGGTCCGGAACCATAACTCTAAAAATTCAGAAAAATTTCTATAAATCCTCAAAAATATAAAACGCATGATCCTACATTCCAATTTCAATTTTCAACACTCTAGAATTCAATTTTCACTCCAATTCTATAGTCAAAACATGATCTGTATCATTATCACCTAATTTTCCAATTTACACCATCATGCCGGGAAAATTGTCATATATACATGTACACTCATATGCTTGTGCAATAACAATCATTTATCAATAATATAGAAGCAAATGCATGTGCAATTCAATAATATGGATGCACTCAATCCTAACCCGATCCAAATTACCGATATGCCCATCACATCGGTAACGGGATGCTACATTAGGTTTTGAAGGGAAAAACTGACTCAACAAATTTGACATGTCTGGATGTGTATGTCTTGTTAGAAGATGGATTAAAGCAAAGGTAAGCACTTTGTGTTAATGAGTATCCAAAAAATACACATGGTTTTGATCGTTCTTCAAGCTTGTGATTAGTATAGGGACAAAGTCAAGGGTAACAGAGACACCCAAATATTTTGAGTTTCGTATAATTCGGTGTTGTACCAAAAAATTTCTCATATGGTGAAAGAAGATCTAAAGTTAGTGTAAGCATTCTTTTCATTAAATAGACAGTGGTGGCAAAAGCTTGTGGCCAGTGTATGGTAGGAATTGTTGCATGAGTTAACAAGGTTAAACCTGTTTCAACAAAGTGGAGATGTCTTCTTTCAATAAAATCATTATGTTCTGGTGTATGAGGCAGAGTTGTAAGATGAGAAATACCATTAAAGCTAAAAATTGTGACAAGGCAAGGAATTCACCTCCATTGTCAGAATATAAGGTTTGGATGCGAAGATTGAAGTACTTTTCGACTATGACTTTAAATCTTATGAATATATCTTTGACTTCTTATTTTTGTTTTATAGGATAGAGCCATATATATTTGATTTAATGATCAACAAACATGACATAATACTTAAAGCCATCATAGGAAGTGATTGGAGATGTCCATACATCTGTGAAAATGATTTCAAATGGATTATAAGAAATAAAGGATGATTTGGAAAAGGATAATTTATGACTTTTATTGCAACGATATGCTTTACAAGATGACTCAATGGATGATGATAATGCTAATTTATGTGATGACACAATGCTTTTAAGAATTGAAAATGTAGGGTGACCTAATCTTGAGTGCCACTCAGATGATGTGGCTTTGACTGTGGAGAAGGCAAGTATGGGTGAAGTATTTGCCCACTCATAAACTCCATCCTTGGTTTTATCCTTCAAACATAATGTCCCTGTGTGGAGGTCCTTCATAAGAAAACAAGAAGGTAAGAGTTCAAGAGAAACATTGTTGGAATTGCAAAATTGATAGATGAAAATTAGATTGTATTTCATGCTTGGCACATAAAGAAAATTATCTAATGCAAACTTAAAATTGGAGGTGTTTAAAGAAGTGGAACCAGTGTGTGTTATGGGAAGACTTATGTCATCTCCAATTAAAATGTCATCAGAGGCTTCATATAGTGCACGAAGAGATAAGTTGCTTAAGTCAGAAGTGACATAAGAGTTGCAACACTATCCATTAGCCACTTTTTGTTTGTTGTAGAACAGTTGGCTTACGATTAAGACGAAGATGTGGAATTTGTGGTTAAATTTCCATTTGTAATTGGAATCATTTGGCATGAGGGACAGTTTCTAGCTGTATGACCTTGGATTATGCACATATGACAGTAGCTTTGGTAAGGATGTGGATTCTAGTTGGAATTGTGGTTTTGATTATTGTTACGCCAGGTTGAATTATTTGAGTTTCAGCTATTTGAATGGGTGGCAGGAGCAAAGTTATTTCTTTTTCCATTGAAGTTTCGACTAACATAGATTGTAGAGGTTGGAAAGTGGGATGGTTCTATTTTATTGTTGACACTAGAAGCTTCAAAATGAAGAAACTTTTCATGTAATTCATCAAATGATATGTAGTTGTCTCTTGCTTGAACTACATGAACTAATTCTTTATAATCTTCGTCAAGGGTATCAAGAACCTTATTGGTGAGATCTTCCTGAGATAATGGTGCACCAAGGCTATAGCCAATTCATCAGTCTTGATTTTGATTGTTTGTATAAATTCTATGATGGACATGGTACCTTTGTTGATGTTTTTGAGTTGATTCTTGATATGTTTTATTCTTCCTCGTGATGGTTTGGCATAAATGTTGGCTAGAGTGGCCTATGCTTCTTTGGAGGTTTTTGCAGTGGCTATGAATGGAATGATTTGTGGTGAGATGGAGTCGATGATGGCATTAAGGATGAGCTGATCTTGTCTTGTCCAAACGATGTAATCCTGATTTGGTGTAGTGACTCCACAGAGTATTGTGAAATTTGCAATGGGTCTATGGGTTCACACGAAAAGGAAATTTAGGACACACACAAGCCCAAGTAAGGTTCCATTCCAAAACCAATTAGCAATAGGTGGAGTAACCCGCTAGGCTTATATGTTAGTATTCTTTTCCCTCTTTTTCTAATATAGGACACTCACATGTGGATATTATCAACATTTCTCCTCAAATGCAACTAGGACTGAACATCCAATTATCACTTGAAATAAATACAGTGGTAGCCGGACCAGGCTGTTGAGACTGGATATCCAGACAGACAACTGGGAAACTAATAATCCGGACCAAACCTGTTATGATATCATGTGAAGTTTACAATGAGCCTACAGGCCCACATGAGAAAGAAAATTAGACCACACACAAGTCCAAGTGAGGTTTCATTCTTAAATCAATTAGCAATAGATGGAGTAACTCATTAAACTTATATGTTAGTCTTATTTCCCATCTTTTTTCAATATGGGACACTCACATATAGGTATTATCAACAAATACGAAATTGAAGCTTCCATGAGATATAGTTGGATGAGGTGAGTTGTAAGGGAGTTTGAGCTGCAACATTGATGCTTATCAATGTCCTATGTGGGTCATTAGTGTTATGGACTGTGTTTTTACTAATATTGTTAGATGAGGTGTTCATGTTGGTGAAAAAAATAAGGACAGCAAGGGTGAGAAGTGAGATGTAAGTATTTAAGGAAGGGAGAAAATCTGATAGGATCAATTAGATAGAAAGATCTCTGATATTATAATAGAGTTTTGGATTCAGTTAAAAAGTACATTTAATTATGTATACATCTTGTTTTATATAACTTTACAAGGAAAAACTAATTTTTAAAATCTTTGCTCCAAATCTTGTAACAATTAAGGCTAATTCAAATACATTTGAATGTGTTGACAAATATCACAGATTTTGGGGACGTGATCTTTTGTTCTATTTCTTGTGTACCAACCTTGATTCTTTTAATCTCAACCTTCTACTTATATGGAACTACAAAATAAAATCTTGAAATTAAAAGGGACAGAATTAGTAGACATGAAATAGAGGAATCTGATGGTCAGATTTTGAAAGATTTGTGACAAGACTAATTCAAATACGCTTGAATGTGATGACAACAAATTTTGAAAGATTTGTAATATGGAAAGATATCGAAGGATTTAGCATCTTGAATAGCTGTCACATTGTCAACAGTGTATAGTAACTACCAGTTCTTATATTAATACCGAAACCAGTACGGAAATGTGTTTACAGGTGGAGAGAAGTGTCAATGTCATCAGACACACAAACGCAATCGTCACGCTTGTCCCACTCCCACATTGTAGGACTGTTCTTAGCATGTGTGTCCTGAGAAGAAGGAAAGCTCAACGATCGTGGACTTTCTACAAACTGAAAATCACCTTGTTGGCTCTGCAACTGCGATTCTGGCGCAAGAGAGAGCGACACATGAGGTGGCGAACTTGGTTTGTGAATGATCAACTCAGGTTGGAAAACAGCCCGCACATTCCAATGGATCCGAGAAGCAAATTAGCAGGCATGATGGTGAACCACTTGTAGATGCGACAGAGCAGAAGTATCATCGGAAGCTTGAGGTATTTAGTTAATACTGTCCTGATTTAGCTTATTCCGTGGGTATTGTAAGCCGTTATATGGAAACTCCTACAGTATCACACATGAATGCAGTTAAACAAATACTTAGATATGTGAAAGGTACTATTGGAATGGGGATTGTGTATAAGAAAAATCAGGATTCTGAAGAGCTGGTTGGCTATAGTGATAGCGACCTCGCTGGTGACACCGATGATCGTAAAAGCACGTCAGGAATCATGTTTTTCTTGGCGAAAGTCCTATCACCTGGGTATCACAGAAACAAAGAATTGTTGCCCTGTCTTCATGTGAAGCTGAATACATTGCAGCAACGGGGCCCGCAGATTCTCGTTGCAGTGAATGACCAAGCCTGTTCTCAGTGTAAGCAGCCATTTTCAGAAACTCTCTTTCTTCTCTAATCTCTTTAGCTCTCTGCAGCTGCCTGAATCTTTCCTGCAACAAGGCTATGGAGGTGGGGATGACAATGACGCGTTCGGTAATAACTTCCTTACCCATTTGAGAACACATTCTGAAGATACCGAACGTGATAATCTTTTTGGTTTGTGGAATGGTAAAGTGATGGTAGGATGGACGTGAAATGTCTATGTTATAAGGAGCGTTGAAGAGCGTAGTGAGTATATATAGGATGTTATTGTCCCAATATAATTCCAACGAGAATCGGCAAGTGAATCAAAGTCCAAAGAGAAGAAGTTGACAGGGCAATCTTAGAGGTTTCTTGGTTGAGAGTGCATGAGGAAAGAGGCAGAAGAACTGCAGTGAGTAGAAAAGGGTCGAAAGAAGAGTCCAAAACAACGTTGAAATTAGCAAATGGAAGGATCTGTTTGGAGGAATATATTATGTATGTTCTGTCGACTTTGGCTCCAATGCCATTGCCACTTTCTTTAGATGCCTTTTTTTGAGGCTTTTTATCAAATAACGATCAAATGGCAGATACTCAAATTCCTCAACCTTTTGTTTTTGCCCTTTTGACATTGTGAGAGGGCTTCTTTTCCCTTGTCATTCTATAGAGGCAGTAGTTAGTGATTTCTGAATCAACTTTTCTAATGTCAAATTATGTATATGATATAATGGAAAGGCAAATACTTTGAAATTTTGTGAAGTCTTTTCATGGTTTTGTTTACATATAGATTTGATTTGTTTTTCAAAAGGGTACATAATATTTTAAATTTACTAAAATTCTTGAAATGATTTTTGATCTATCATGTTCTTTATAGTAAGCTTTTGACATCTTTCACCTTTAAGATTATATTGTAAAATGAGTTTTCACACGAAACTGAGTGTCCTTTTGTCCTATAATTTCCTTTTCACCATCATTATACCTTGAACCTTCCAAAATTCCTTTATTTGAAATGGGATTCGATGGATCTCAAGAACAATACACTGCCGGATTGTGAACTTCCGATTAAAAGATGCTTGGGGGGGATATGATCGTCCAATATCAAACACAACCAGAACAAAATTTAAACATCGCAGAAACAATTGTTGCGTTGTTGCTCAAAAGACGAGAGTTTTTGCTCTTCACGTAAGATGCTGTTCATGGTTGGGAGGGAAATTGGTGAAACAACAAAGATGAGTTGTGTAATAGGGGTATAGGTAGTAAGTGATCATAGAGGGATCTCATAATGTCCTTCATCGGACAATAATGGATAAGGACAAGAACAAAAAGTTAGGTTCCTGAACATTTCTTTCTCTCACAACATACTAACTTGTCTTGGTTTTGTTGGCTTGGTATGGCATGCATAAACCAAAGGCTGTGAATGCTATTTTATTAGGTTAAGGACCGGAATTGAATGGTTCTGTTTTGGAACTTGGAAGCTTTTGGAGGGGTTAGTAGATCGAGGAGATGAAAATAGATAAAGTTGAGCTTAATTTTAGACAAAGCGTGCAATTAAAATTCATATTTCTATTTCAAGACAGGGTGACCATTTTGCTTTGGAATTAAGTATTGGAAGGCATATGCTGAAAATGAGGTGAACAGTGGTAGCCCACTAGTGTTAATTTGTTCATGCTTGGAAGGTTTTTTTTTTTTTTTGGCTTGGAAGGTAAAGATGGTTGAACGTTAAACTTAGGCTATGTTTAGATAGACGTAAAATTTATAACAGAACGAAATAGTTTATAATTTAATAGAATGTAAATGAATGTAATATTAGAAAATTATTATTTAGGAGAGATGAAAAGTTCATAATGTAATATAGTAAAATATTATTTGGATGAAGGGTTTATAATATAATATGGTAAAATGTTATTTATCATTTTAAATTTTATCATAAATCCTTCAAATCAAAGATAACTTATTTTACTGTTTAAAATGGAATAAAATGTATTGTGAAACCTTCCATTTCTATCCTATTTCATTTCATTACATTATAAACTCTCATCTCTAATGATGAATAATGTTATATTTCATTTCATTTTATTAATAACCACTCGATCAAACACAGGCTTAGAGTTTTCTAATCTTGTAAAGATCTATATGTCTGTCAATATCAAATATTATTTTGATTAATTTTTAAACTTTATAAAATAATTACCCAATTTTTATATAATTAATTTTAGTTTCTTTAACTATGTATCCAATTTTTTCTAATTTATTATTTTCATCTAATATTTTTAGCATTTATTTTTTATATGAACTGGGACAATAAACACAAATTGAAATTTTATAATATATTTTGATATAATATATGATAAGATACAATTAATGGGCAAGCTTTTGGGCTTCAAATCTCACCAAACATGTTCTAAAAGGAAAGCAAAAATGAAGAAGACCTGACGGAGTGCAGTCCATCAGGTCTTCTTGGTGAGCCTGTGCAGAGGCTCAAAGCCCAACAAACCCAACATTTCAATACCTCTCTTCAAGGACTTTAGTCGTCAGAAAACAGTCAACCTGAAATTCTGAAATTCAAGACCCAAAACCAGGGAGAAAAGAGCACCACCCCAGTGATAAGAGTGAGCGTTTGTGAAGAACGCGAAAATGAACACTGATATCACAGCCTCCACCAAACCCGAGTACCCCGTGATAGATCGCAATCCACCATTCACAAAGGTTGTTGGCAACTTCAACACTCTCGATTACTGCCGCTTCGCCACACTCACCGGCATCTCCGTCACTGTCGGCTATCTCTCGGGTAACTTTCTCTTTCTGTTGTAGTATGTGCCCATGTAGTTTTATGTCTAATAAGTGATCTTTCGGTGAATTTGTTGCAGGAATTAAGCCGGGGCTAAAGGGTCCATCAATGGTGACAGGAGGATTGATAGGGCTAATGGGAGGGTTCATGTATGCTTACCAGAACTCTGCTGGTCGGCTCATGGGGTTCTTCCCAAATGATGGTGAGGTTGCTCGTTACCAGAAACGAGGTTTTAACAATTAGGGCCTCGTCAAAATTTGATCTTTTCATGTTTACAGACCATGGTATTGAATTGGTTATCCTAATAATTTGGTTAGTCTTCATTTTCACCCTTTTTGGGTTTAAGACTGTTGAATTTGTTTCAATTGTTTTTGATAACTGTGGTTCATTTAGAATGATTTTGGAATTTTGGATCTATGGTGAATTTCAACTTTCTGCCAAGGGATTTGTTCCACCTGCATTTGATTGGACTCATTGGCCTATTATGTCTGAGGGATGAATTCCATTACTTTGATGCTTGCAGCTTAGATTTAGTCTATCCACAATTATTGTTGAAGAAGTTAGCTTTGTGGGTTTTATGGTTCTTAGCTGATTACTGTAGTGATTGGACATTATGCAATGTCATGGGTAATAGTTTATAAGTCCCCAATTAGGGTTACCAGCTAGACGAGCTGATATATCTATTGCAGAAGTTTGTTCAGGTTTTTTTTCTGAGTTTGACTCACTGTCCATTGATAAAGCTTATGGCTGGAGAGACACTGTTTGCATATAGATTTTGGAAATCATCATTATCCAAATAAAAGAATGTAACAATTACCTTAATGAAGCATTCTTTTATAGGTCCCCAAGTAGGGTTACTGGCTGGACGAGCTGATATATCTCTTACAGAAATTTGTTTAGGTTTTTTTTGGAGTTGTCTTACTGTCCATTGACAAAGCTTATGGCTGGAGACGGCACTGTTTGCATATACATTTTGGAAATCATCGTTATCCAAATAAAAGAACGTAACAATTACCTTAATGAAGCATTCTTTTATAGGTCCCTAAGCAGGGTTACCGGCTAGACAAGCTGATATATCTCTAGCAGAAGCTTGTTCAGGTGTTTTTCTGGGTTTTGTCTCACTGTCCATTGATAAAGCTTATGGCTGGAGAGACACTATTTGCATATACATTTTGGAAATCATCATTATCAAAATAAATAATGTAACAATTACCTTAATGAATTCTTAACTCTTGGTTGACAGTTTTCTTGCTATTTTGATGACATTTGCTTACCTCTCTTGGAATTGCAGAATATGTTTTGATACTGTCGTGATTCAGCATAGCAGTGCATCCTTCAAAACTACTATCAAGAGAGCATTTCTCTGTGTATCTCATCGATTTCATTATTATGCGTGGTTTAGTTTGGCTCTATTGGTTCAAGTTTAAATACATTGCAATGCAGTGAACTACCAAAATTTAATTTTTCAATACCTCGTTCTCCCTTCCTGAAGAGTGTGAGTGGTTGCTTAATGGAAATAGATTTTGATTACATCCTAGCAGGATTTAAGTCACGTTTCTCAGTGTCGAACAAGTTGGTGCCAATCAGTTTCAAGTCGTGCCTTTACCATCCTTATCTTAATAATTTGTCTATTGCTACATGCATTAATGGTTGAACCCTATTGTCTTTGTACATACTAAGCATATGATACCTAACAAGCGCCCCTCTGATGGCTTCTATGCTTGTAACTTGTTTTCATCGTCTCGACTTCCTAAGCAGACAATCCTAGCCTTAGTGACTCTTTGGTCACCCGCACCTCTTTTTACTATTCAATCATCAGATAATCATTCCACACTTATCTAACCATAGAAGTATTAAGGTGGATTGATTTATCAGCCCATGGCACGAAACAACATGCTTATGCTTTATGGGTTTAAGAGGTGTATTGGTTACTTAGCGCTTTACCTGGATCAACCTCTTCTATTTTGTATAGATTACCTTTTCAGCCTAGGTTTGGCCAACGTCGCAAGTTTGAATCCTAGAAACTCAAGGGAGGAGAACCACAAAGAGGGTGGTCTCGGATAGGGCCCTCATGTGGGCTCACTGGGGGGAGGGGGGGTTATATTTAGGATTTAGTTTCACCTTCCTGAGTCTTAAGTAACGGATACAGGACCAGACAGACCCTTCAAGAGCAATAACCTAGATAGGTTTGTTGTTCATCATCATATCTACAGAGAGAGCAACAGATGCGCGGGCTGACTCGCTGATCCGGCCTGTCGGAACAACATCGGCGTCACGTATTTTGATGTACCATCCTCAGGGTGTCATAGACTCCTTGTAGAGAATTTATCGGGACTCAGCCTTCCTAGAATTACTTAGCTTTCGGTGTTTTCTTTTCCTTTATGCAAAAAAAAAAAAAAACTAGAAAATAAAAGTAAGAAGTCATCACAGAAATCTAAAGCAAGCAGTGACATCATCCTACCAATTGCATATATTTTGTTTTCGAAAGCCCATCATGCAATAAAATGTACTAATCAAATCTAATTAATTTAATGTTTTAAGAGCTAATCTAAATCAAGCCTTGGAAGGTTCATCATAAACTATGTAGTTGCGTGGAGTAAGCAACTTGAATAATGATCTTAGCATAGATATTATACTTTTGTTAAAGACACTATTGTTGGAGATTCATTTTTGCACAACTTGGCAATAATTAGGGTACCTTCCTGATTAATGCCATAACCATGCAGATGTTTCATCAATCTTGAGCATGTCTTTGAATTCTTTTATTTACGCTTTCTCGATCGAACCTGTCATACAAAACTTGTCTAGTATAGAATATTGGGTTGACATGATTTGCAGGTTATTGTCAATCCAGAAGTTCTTTCGTTTCAGAAAAATGAAAGCTATATTAATTTATATCGATATTGGTTCGAGATTAATAAATCAAACTCTAGAGTTTAACAGTATTTTAGATCCAATTAATTATAATAAATTAGTCATAATAGAGGCTGTTCAACATGATATTAATATATTAATTATATTTAATTGAACTCACAATTACATATTCAAAATTAAACTCGAACTTAAAATAATTAAGTTTAACTTACTAATCAAACCATTTATATTTATTATTCTTTTCAGTGTATGATAAATAGATTCTCACACTACATTTGATAATTCATAATTAATATAATTATTCAATAAAGTAACAACAAATTGATTAAAAGAAGTTTAAAATCAAATAAAATAATCCAAGACTAATACTTAAATGTGACACCTAAAAAGTAAAAAGATAAGGAAGGACTATAACAGTCATGCCTATCTTGATCTTTACATGAATCACTGGGGTATATCTAATTAAGTGGCTTTTCTTTTCCAATCCAACCTTAATCCCACTATCAATCCTAACTTCCTTTTCCTCTGTTCATTCCATACTTTGGTGCTTAAGATAAGCCAAAGATTCTCCTTTTTCTTAATTGGCGTCATTTCCCAAATCTCAAATTCTGTAGTACACAATCTCCAGGTAAGCACTGGAAGGTACTAAATTGTATAACTATTCCCTGTTCAGTGGAACATGGTTGCAGTAGCAATTGTAGCTGTATTTGTCCCTTCCATTGCATTCTTCTCTTACCATTTTTAAAAATCCTCTTAACATGTTATTTTCTGTACTTAGAATCACATTGTTTAGGATCACCTTATTCAAATAAGTTTAGCATTGAAGGGGCGCTTGGTTCACAAAAAATAATGAGAATAAGAATATAAATGAATATAATAAAGAATATGAATAAAATATATCAACATTAAATCTCCTTTCTTTGGATTATCAGGAAAAATAGAGTATTATTGAAAATGAGATAATGAAAGTGTTACCTATGTTGATACTAAATATGAGTTTATATTCTATACTCATATCTTTTTTCATTACTCCCAAACAAGCACCCCTGAATTGAGAACTGGTCAATAATATAATCATATTATTAAATTCGCTTTATAGTAAAATTAATAATTTATTATTTTTTAAATTGTTGAATAATTTATAAATATAGTAGTACAATTCGATTTAGGTTATATTAAATTTTATTTTTGTTCACTTTAATTTAAAATAATAGGATTATTACTTGACCAAAAGGGTTCATGACATTGTTATTTAATAACGCGCTGCACGCATCAATAAAGCAAAGGAAAGGAAAGGAAAAGGGGTGACAAATAAAGCTGCGATGCTAATTTAAGTACCAGTTGCTATTCTAAGACAGGCAAACGAGTTGAGGAGGACCCACCGAGCAATCATGAGGTGTCGATATCTCAGTATTTCCCGTGTTTGATTATGATGATTCATAGACAAACCAACGGTTGGGATTTAGATTACTATTTGTTTTAAATTTCATTGAACAGAGGATTGTTAAAAGTAGAACAATAAAAATAGATGATTACTGGGCATAATTGCCAGGTGTTGGCTTGTGACTGACAGCTGGCCATAGGAATGGCGGTGATGTAACAGATGTACTATATTACACCTTTTTATCGTGGTCTTACGCGCAGCCGAGTAGGATAGGAAACCCCGATGGAGGACCCTACCTTACACTCTTGTCCTTTATAATAAATGAATAATTTATTTGACCATCAAAGAAAATGATTTATTTATATAAAAAAATGATCTATATATCATATGTATGGCATGCATAAATTTATTATTTTATAAATTAAAATATATAATAATAATGTATATTTTATCACGTGTGTGTTTGTGGCACACATAAGTTTATTATTCAATAAATTTAAAATATTTTTTTGAAAATTTTAATTCATTAAATAATTAAATTCATATATTATGTAAAATATAATATGCAAGTTCATTCATAATATTTTATAGGTCCTTATCAAAGTTTAAAAAAGGTCATTTTGTATCTTTTAATTTTTTGTGAGTGGTAAAGGTAGACTCTCAAAACAATATAATATAAAATAAAATAGAGATATTTCAAGAATGAACCTTGGTCATATGCTTTCTTTGCTTTTGCCCAAGTTCGGGCTTGATAATAACATTGTTTGACAATTAGTTAATTGTATTAATTGTTAATTGATAATAACCTTATTTGATAATTACTTATTTGATTGTATTAATTGTTAATTGATAATAACTTTGTTTGGCAGTTAATTGATTGTATTAATTGTTAAGCGATACTTGATTCAATCAATTAATTTAACCAGATATTGCATTAGTTGTTTTTAGAGATTTTCAAAAAATTAACTTTTAACATTAGTAGTTTATATGTAAAATAACTGGCTTTAAAAAATTATAAGGTATGAATATTATATATCTTAATATTTTGTTGAATATTTTAGTAAAGAATAATAAATTATTTAATAAATTAATAAATTTGAGTTAAATAAAATTTTAATCCAACCAAAATTTAATATATTTATGTTTATGATTTATATTTTAGATCATTAAAATAAATAACAAATTAATTATTATTATTAATTGTTGAATGGTGAGTATGAATAGGGCTGCCTCTGACATGAAAGGAATAACAAGCCTACGTAACTTTGGAAACAAATGACTGTAATATGGTACATAAAGTAAGAATTAATTGAGGGCACAATCATCAGCCAAATAAATATTTAACAACTAATAACATAAAACTACTCTTAATGAACTTTTTAAAAATCAACTGATTGGGTTCAACCAATCAACTGATTAAATCAATCGGTCAAAATTGATTTAATCAGTTATTGTTTGGTTGATCGGTGACCAATACATAACAGTCACGTGACTAAAATATGCTATCTGAAGCGATTAGTCACTTTATTGATATTAGTAAAAAACTGAACTTGAAATTATATTTTCTAAAAGCTGAAACTTTTAATCTTTGAATTAATATTAAGAAGTTTGATACTTTTAAATAATTAACCATTTTAATGCTTACATTAAAATGATATGATTCTTTATTTAAAATTCTAATAAAATTTAACCTGAATTATTTTGATTTCTTTATATGTTACTTAAATAGGATGTATCAGTTAATTATGAATTATTTATTTATTAAATAATTATTATTGCGTATATTTAATAGATATTCACGCAACATCCTCTTTCTCTAATGTCAATGAGCTATTTGAGCTATTTCCTAATAAATAAAAATAATAATTGATGTTTAGTTGATTAATATTATTATATCTTAGCAGCGTGTAATGAATGACACATATAGCATATAATATGTGACATAAGATAAACTATATATGGTAAAATAAAACAATTTTATTAATTTTAGCAGGTGGTCAGAAGGTGAGGTTGTCTGGTTCAGTTTCCAGGCAGGCGAGCTTACTCAAAGATTGCCACTAATTCTTAACGTATTCACAGCAGTGCCATTTCACACGCCCATACGGCGGGTCGGGGGTCGGGTCACCGGTGTCCTACGGTGCCTGTTGCTGACTCGTCGAGTCCTCTCCCCTCCCATGATTGGCAGTTTATAGTTATTTATTATCTAATTATTATTTGGCCCAAATGGTATTGTATTTAGTAATTTAAATTATTTAATAGATGGTTTGTTTATTTTTTATTAATAAATAATATAAAATTATATCCATTAAATACGCACATTATAACAAATTGATAATATAATTAGTTTAAATTATTAAAATTAATTTAAATAGAGTATAAAATATGTTTAATTTAAAATTTTATTATTAATAAATGATGTAAATTTTCTTTTAAAAATATTTCATTTTCAAATGAATTATTTATTAAAATTAGATGATTTAATTATTTATTTAATGCCAATAACCCTAGTTTAAGCTCTGACTAACTTGAAACAAAAAGACAAATATAAATGAGCACGTCAAATTGTCTATTCTAATTACCTCGTTTTATTAAATCTTATTTATATATTTATATAAAATATAGGTATAAGATTTAATAAAACATGATGAAATTATAATATCTATTCCATAAATAAGAATAATACGATGTTTGACTTACTTTAATCAACGTTGTCTTCTAGAATTTTGTCCCTCGTGCACGGTACATTGACAATGAAACCTTATGTTTTCTTTAAACTTTTAATTATTTTGACTTTGATAGTACAACAACAAACGTTGACAACTCAACGGTAGATGCATGTTTTTTTTTTTGTTATTTGAAATCTTTTTAAATTTACTAAATAAAAATATCTTGTATTTCTATCTTATGAATGGTATAAACAACTACACATTAGTCATTATCTTTATTTATTAATTATTTGCCAAATTAATTGAACGATCAAATTTAGCCTATTGTTAATATTATCTCTATTTATTAAAAATAATTTATAAACTACATATTTTATTATCAGGTAACAGTTTTTGACGAGTAACCAATCTCTTTTCAGAAACCATACACTTGTCTTTTCACCGCAGCTCAAACAACTGGAGACATGGAAGAGGCTTAAAGAAGTGAATGTGCCATGCTCTAGGCAGGACAAGCAGACAATCTGGCAGATTTAAGGCCTTGAATAATATCAACTTGTTTCAGCCATCCTTCACTCTCATGTCATGGAAAACCAGCAGGGGTGACATAAGCCATGTGTCTGCTCGGAATCTTTTTCTAGTGAGGACAAATGATTTATGAACGAGTATGTGCATAGCTTGAATAACATTTCTTGCCTAACAAAACAAGTAAGTCTGATGAGCTCCATTGAAGAGTCTCAAGTAATCAAAACCACCCTACCATCCTCCATTAAGTGCTTCGCTTTTAAATTGCACAGACTTGGTCTGAATTGGCGTGGATGAATAACACAGATTCTCCTTTTCCATATTCATAAACTAGCTACCAGGCTACCAGCAGTCTAGCCGGGTTCCAAAGCTGAAGAATACATTGTCGGCAACTTTTTTTTTTTCCCATACTCGAGTAGTCCATTGGTTCCCACAAAAGTCAATGTTTCACTGGAGATTGGAGATTCCGCCGACCACAATGGAGGAGTATCTTCTACGCACGTCTGTCTGGCACTTCCGTGTAAATAGATGAAACTTCAGGGGTACCTTTTCAGAAGGTTCACGAATAAAAGGTGATGACAGCGTATGATATCTTGTAACATTTTTTAATGA
Source organism: Erythroxylum novogranatense (assembly GCA_029891385.1). NCBI lineage: Eukaryota > Viridiplantae > Streptophyta > Magnoliopsida > Malpighiales > Erythroxylaceae > Erythroxylum > Erythroxylum novogranatense. The sequence continues at coordinate 10,621,639 of CM057230.1, read as the reverse complement.
TATCTTGTAACATTTTTTTTTCTCTCATATAAGATGTCTCTCGGTTAGAAAGGAAGAGGATCTCAGAGAACATCTAAAACAACGAAGAGTCATTTTTGGAGAGTTTAAGGTAAGCAAGGGCTGAATTCTGCTAGATTAATCTCTTCTGTAATGAACAAGTTTTAGTCTGACGTGGGTTTTGCATAAACTATGTGTTTCTGGTTTTTGTTGGTTGGTCTGGGGTATGATTTGTATTATGTTTGATGCTTGTCTGCTAGCATTTTCAGGAATTAATCAGTTTTAGAACATGGGTAAGTGTTAAGTTTTCATTGAAGTGTCATTTCTTGCCTTGGTGAAGTTGTTAAAGAAGAAAGTCTAAATCTTTAGCTGTTTTCATTTTGTCCGGTTAATGTTATAAGTTATAACTACGGGCTCATGCCTTTTTCTTGTTAAATCTCAATGAAAGTATGGAGTTTTACTTCCTTTTTTCCAAAAACTACATCATGTATTCGCTTATTTATGGTACCTATCGTTCTCGTTTACTGATGTTGTCCTTCATTGATGGATATATTTTGTTTGTTTTGGATAGAACTTAGAAGTTAGATTTGAGACTTATTTCATGAACTCTTGTGGGTATTAAGTTTAACGACTAGTTCCTTCGTTCATCTCCCTGCTTTTACCTCTTTCTCTCATTTTTTTCCTTCTGATTTTGCCTTTCCGTGGGCTGAATGCCTTTTTCTTGATGAAGAGGTTAATGAGCATAAGGTTTTGGTGTTATAAATTTTAGGACGACTTAGAATTTCTCTAGGATTAATGGCATAGATTCTGATTCTCAGAAATGGTGTTTGGACGGTTGATGATAGAGGTTGACTTTCTATCTACTTGTTCGCTTCACTTTTCTCCTTTCGGATAATCAGTTGACGTTCAACCAGTTTGCAAATGTAGCTTAACCTTAACGAGGTTTCTTTTGTTGCCAATCTAAGTCTGCCTGTTTCAACCGTGTATTTCTCTCGTGATTCCTTTTGGAAAAAAAGTTGCAACAGAGGATTACTTGCTGTTAGACGCTGGAAGCTGCGTCAGAGTTGGAGATCTAACCCTCTGACCATATTATCTTTTATCTTAAAGACTTTTTTAATTTCCAATTTGTGTTCTTCTAAAGTAGAAAATGTCAAACTTTGTTTTGTTACAAGTTTTTAAGTCAAATTTTGCTTTCATTATCTTCTCAATTACAAATCCTCTTCACAGTCTCTTTCTGCGGCCAGATATACCTACTTCTGGTTCTAGTGTTTTGCAATTTTCAGGGTCTTTTCAATGACAGATTGTCTTAATTGAATGGTCAAAATGAAAATTTCTTGGTCTGGCATCAGATTTTCTCTTCTGAACTTCTGTGCTTGGTGACACAATACGACTCTAGGATAATTCATTGCCTTGGTTGCCTCACCAACTAGCTAATTAGACACAAACCCCTTCTTGGACGGATTCCTCCTTTTGCTCCTCAGCCTATGGTAACCATCACCACTGCTCATTGACTTCTTTTTGAATCTGACCAAAGATGGGATTGGTGTATATACGTTACTGGCTCCTGCGTATTCAATTCGTTGCTGACAATCAAGTTTCTTCATGAAATAGTATGGGGGCGAGTTTATGCCTTCTCAGATATTTCATTTCCTTGCTTCTTGTGCTTGCCTTTTGATGATGACCAAGTGCCTTAGCTGCAGGAACATAGTTACCATGACAGTCTAGCTCAGTCAGTTGCTTATATGTTGATAATATGATTGTGTTTTTGGTGACTGCCTGCTCCTTGTGTGTACTTTTGTTGATGACTAAATGCCTTAGCTACTGAAACATATTTACTGTTAATATTTAGGTAGCACAATTTTGTGCGTATGGAATCTTGATCTTTATGGTCTGCTTACTGCTCTCTTTTCTTTTATTCCTGCCCACTCAGGTTCCTCCAACTATAGCATTCTCTTTTCTCAGTAGTGTTTATTTATTTTCAACAGATGTATTGTTTTTGTAAACTCTAATTGCATTTTCTTCTGGCAGGTACATTGATAAAGGACTGACAGGTCGACTACAAAAATTCATAGCAGTGCAGAGAATTGTGTTTGGAACTCGTTAGTACCTTACTGCTTAATGATGGCTGCTGAATAGCTAGCATTCAGTTACCTTTTTGGAAAGTCACTGAAAAAGATCAGATAGAACTGCTCCATTATTTGCTACATCAATCAGTTGGAACTAGATGCAAACTTCCCAGAAACGTCACACTTCATCCAGTATCCAAGGGTTTTGCCATCAAACTGGGCAACAAATTGATCCATATGGTTTTTCTCATTTCCAACTCGTGAACAGTAATGTGTTATCAGATTCTGGTAGTCAAGGAACTAGTATCTCTTTTGAGACCTTCAAGGAAGAATACTTTACCCTTGAATCATCTACAGCAACCAATGGTTTTGTGGTATATGATTCTCCTGCTGCAAGCATCTCTTCCAACAGAAGTCCTTTTTCACCTCAAGTTTTACATTCTTGCCCCTCAGATCATCACCATTCCCCTGACAATGTATATGGAACCCCAGTAAGTGGTTCATCTTCTGCTGATGACAACAGTGTACTGAACCAGAAAATGAAGGAATTAGAAGTCTTCTTGATGGAGCCTGAGTCTGATGTGACAAACAGCTATGACTTCTGCTTCCTGAATGGGATCCATCATGCAAATCCAGAAGCGTGTTCAAATCTGAACAAAATGGTGGAAATGATCCCTAGGTTAAATCTCAAAGATGTGCTTATTGCCTGTGCTCAAGCAGTATCGGACAAAGATATACAGAGAGCTGCAAGTTTAATGCAAGTGTTGGATCGAATGGTTTCAGTCGCCGGAGATCCAATACAACGAGTGGGTGCTTACATGTTGGAAGGGCTTAGAGCTAGGCTAGAATTTTCTGGTAGTGTAATTTACAAAGCTTTGAATTGTGAAGCACCAGTGGGCTCAGATCTGATGACTTACATGGGTATATTATATCAGATCTGCCCTTATTGGAGGTTTGCATACTTGTCAGCTAATGCTGCAATTCAAGAAACTGCGACACATGAACCTGTAATCCACATCATCGACTTCCAGATTGCACAAGGCAACCAGTGGATTCCACTAATTCAAACACTTGCAAATCGGCAGGGTGGATCACCAGTGATTCGCATAACTGGTGTAGACGATTCCCAATCCTTTCATGCTCGTGGTGGAGGATTGCATGTTGTAGGCCAAAGACTTTCGGATGTTGCTCGGCAATACAATGTGCCATTTGAGTTCCACGATACGGCAATGACATGCTGTGAGGTCCGGCGAGAAGACCTTAGAATCCTGCCTGGTGAAGCTGTGGTAGTGAACTTTCCATATGTATTGCACCACATGCCTGATGAGAGTGTGAACACCACGAATCATAGAGACCAGCTGTTGAGACTAGTCAAGAGCTTGAATCCATGTATTGTGACACTTACCGAGCAAGAGTCCAACACCAATACCAAGCCATTTTATCCGAGATTCATCGAGACGTTGGATTATTATACAGCTATGTTTGAATCAATTGATGTTGCTCGTGCTAGGGATGACAAGCAGCGGATTAATGCAGAGCAGCACTGTGTGGCCAGGGACATTGTGAACATGATTGCTTGTGAGAATGATGAGAGAGTTGAACGACATGAACTTCTGGGAAAGTGGAGGGTAAGATTTTCAATGGCTGGTTTTACACAATGTCCATTGAGTTCCTCAGCTAGTGTTGCTATTAGGGACTTGCTGAAGGAATATGACAAGAACTACGGACTTGAAGAGAGGGATGGAGCTCTTTACCTTTGGTGGAAGAGCAGGCCAATGGTAACCTCTTCTGCATGGAGATGAAGACCATACTCTTGATATTTTTCCTGACACCTGTAAATTTCGTCTTGCCAGGTTTAATGCTTTACATAGATCAGACACGGTAGTAATGTTTTGTGCTCTTATAGGATTGAGATTCTAGTTTAAGACAACTACTTGACAGTTTCAAAATTCATTGTACACACCCACCACGAAATGAATCAGAAGTCAAGTTTTTTTTGAATGTTTACTTCAACATATGATGTTTCATGTTAAGATCATCCCTCCCCTCCTTATATTCAAATATATTTTCCAACTTATAGGTATGCAATCTCATTCAAGGCATTTCCTCCCTTTGGACCAACTTGCATAGGATCTGATCAGTAATCAAGGCTCGAATTAACTAGTTGGGATCGGGATCGGGATCGGGATCGAGCTTAAAAAAGAAATCAAGTTTACTCAAAATTTAAGTTCAAATACCCTACTTAAAATTTAATTTTGAGATAAAATTTAACTAATTTGTATAATAATTACTAAATATTATCAATAAATAACATTAATTAATTCTTTGTGTCTTTGTCAAGTAAAATTTTAAAATATGAATTAGATATTAAATACCTTTTACTAAAAAAACTCATGGCAAAGAAGTAACAAGAATCAAGATTATGGTCTATTTTGCTTAATAATTTCCCTTTTTCTTTTGCTTTCTTTATTCTGTAAAATTATTTTTTCCTTTGATTTCATTAATTCACAACAATTTATTCGCATTATCTTTTACTTTGGTTTTAATATTTAATTCTCAAATCTTAAAAGGACTTGTCGTTTAGTGACGTCTAGTACCGAAACGTCATATTCCCCAAGAACTTGAGAGCTCCAAGGCTGAATGTGCAAAAAGCGAGTGATAAGGCCAAATAAATGGCGTCAATTTCCGTGATATCGGCGAATTTTTTTCTACAAAACGGCCAAAGAAGGGCCGTCACCAACTGATCCCTCAGACCCATCACCGAGCTCCGATCAAATCGGATTATAAAGGCCCCTGTTTCACTTTTGTATTGCTCTTTCGTTCTCTTGTTACAGATTACTACCCTCAACATAAAAGGTGAGTCTTTATCGTCTTTCTCATTCTCAACATGCTTTCTTTGACCAATCCCATTTCCCATTTGATCTTTTAAATTTTGGGTTGGTTTTTGTTTTGTGAGTTCTGATTATGTTTCAATAAGGGTCAGTTGATTTGCTGGGATTTATGGAGTAATGGTAGATTCTTCTATTTAGGGGTTCTTTTTGTTTATGCATGCTAATGTGCGTGTCTCTGAAGATACGGTTTGGAGATTGGTCTCAGGAGAACCTTGTGTGTATCCTGTGGGATATATTTTTGCCATTACTATCCTGCATGGTCGTTTATACATACCTACTTTCATGATTTGTGTCGAGCTTGATTTGAAATTTAAGGATCTGTGGTCGCTTTTATGTGAATGGTTTTGAAGCTTTAGTCTTTGTGTTTTTTGTTCCTTCTTAGATGTTTATTTTCATGAGAGTTGGTATTTGCTTGCAGAAGAATTAGTCGAAATACAATCAAGATTGTGAATTTGTTTATTGACTAGAAGAGGACTGGACAAACATGGAGGAGCAGTCAGAAAAGGCATTGATGAGGAATTTGCATAAGGAGCAAGAAAGGGAAAGACGGCGCCTGCGGGACAGACAAAGAAGACAATCTATGAGTGTTGAAGAGAGGGAGAAACATCTTGCTAGAAGGCGTAGGAATTATCAGCTCCGGAGGCAACAAGCTGAAGTTGCTTATTTGGACCTTCAACCCAATCAAAGTATTGCAAGTAATGATGAAATTCTTATGCCCACAACTGACGAGTGCTGTGAGATGATTTCTAGCCCCAGTGTTACTATTCAATGCAATGGCCTTGCCCAAGTTTCTACAGATCAAAGGCAACAAATGCGAAGTGCAGATCTAAAAAATTCTGTTGGTAAGACTTGTAGTTGATTTCACTGCATCCAACATGAAAATTATAAACTATATTCTAAATGAAAACGATGACGTACCCATCATCTTTTTTTTTTGTTTTTTTGTAGCCCTAGAAATTCCAGCTCATAAGTTCTCTCAATTGCCTATGAGACCGTTACTAAATCATATAAAACATCTTGCACGATCACTTCATGACCCAGTGGATGTTGTTACAAATCACACAATTGCTGCAGAATTGATTTTGCAAGGAAATGCAACTTCCAATTGTAAGTTCAAATAATGTTGCTTTCATGTTGATGATTGTCCTTTATATGGATGGTATGGATTTTAATAGGTGTAGTATATTTCGTTGTAGTTTGTTTTGTTAAAATTTTACTCATCTAAGATGCTGTTCAGGTATTCCACCCAAGAAATTACGGTTGAATCATGTCAAACACATTGCTCGGGCTCTAAATTCTGAGGTAGTAAAGACTGAAGATGCAGGTGATGAAAGTAAAACGGAAGGTACAATTCAATCAAGCATCCAAGGAGTAGATGTCTTTACCTTTGGTTTGTCTTATGTGTGGTTCTTTTAATCCAGTGGTGAAGAATATGCTTGAAGAACCAAAAACATTTTCTGCCAACATTGAGATGTCTTTACTTTTGGTTTGTCTTATGTGTGGTTCTTTTAATCCAGTGGTGAAGAATATGCTTGAAGAACCAAAAACATTTTCTGCCAACATTGATGTAAGTGAAGATAAATGATTTCACCTTCTTGGTGATGACTGCTAGTATGTACACTCTTTTGATTAATATCTGCGAGGGAGTATAAGTTGGAGAGTAATTAATTTGCAGTTAATTATTTTAAACAGGCTTCTTTCCATGGTTATTGAAGAAAAGAACGATGCTGGCAAGCCACATACAAGGAATGAAATTCACCTAACTCCTTTTCATTGTTTCTCAATGAAGTATATGTAAGTCATGATCATGCTATTTTTGTGCATCAATGTCACTAACTTGAACAGTAATACAAACTTGCTTTTCATGTGAATAGTAGGCCACTTATAGAAAGGCTGTTAAGAGGGTCGTGCAGTGACAGTTAGTTTCTGCAGTCGCTCAAACATGAGCAGTTTTGCTCTATGCCTCAATGTATACATGTTAGGTGTACCTTCTGCTGACCGTAATTCATATCAATCAAATTACTTCAATGCAAACGGCCCAAGTCTGTGTTTTGTACCTACTGATGAATCTTTAGATGGAAGTGTATGTGATGAAGCTCACTCACCATGAATTTGGTCCAGTCTACTTTGGCCTTAATTTCAGTTGAACATGGTTCACGGTCACTCGACCAGCCTAGCACCTGCATCCTTTATGCAAACTGTGTCATGATCAAAAGCTGTCGAAAATGTTTTACCGAGCTGTAGACTAATGATATATTTCTGCTTGTACAAAATCCTTGTCCTGCCTTCGTATATTTAGAAGGTGATGTCTAATAGCTTTCCTATTGTAAAACTGGCAGAGTCCTACTAGACAGGTAAACTTACATCACAAGCATAAAATTGAGATTGCTCTACAGTTCTCTTGTATTCAAGTCCTTAGCGGTGTTAAAAAGGTTCGGTTGATAAATGCACACATGCACTTCAAATCTTTATTAAAAACTAATTTTAATCCTATATGTTCATGGAATCTTATTGCAGATCAAAGAAAAGGTAAGCAATGCTTCTGCAGAAAGAACATGGATGTTGGATCGGATGAAGTTGGATAAATTTTCTAAAGCATGGGGGTGGAAATGCTACAGACGCTTAATTTCATCATCAGGAACTGGTGTGTCATTTCTTCTCCCTTTGAGCTGGTGGGTTGTTTGCACAAAGGGTTATTGGCATCAGTTTCTCAAATCCACCAGTTTGAGATGCATATTGATACTCTGATCTTTTGAGTAGAGATTCAATTTTTGTTATTGGCAAATAATTTAATGTTTATTGAATGTTAATACCTAATAGCTTGTGATTCCTTCAATCTTTTTCTTAGCTAGCTCCTATGTAACATTTCCTATTTGATCCCTTTGAATTCCATATTCGAAGTTGTGATCGGATCTATTCCGAGTTTTGTTCGTTTGCTGTGGTATGTCTCGTTTCAAGACTCATCAACTATAATTTTTCCATTATATTGCTTCCCTTTTATTGCGATATCGATATAATAATAGTCTAAATCTATGTTATTATTATTATTATTACTATATAATTACTATATATAGAATTCTGTTTACTCACTTTAAATTGAGTATCCGTTTCTTCCTTTTCCTGCTAGGATTGGAAATCTTGTATTTTACATATCCATACAATTGAGTCCTTAGGTTTTCAAAATAGTGTATAAAGAAGTGCTTCGAATTATTGCTATTTGACTCGAATCTGTTCTAAAAAAGAAAGTCAAGGTATTTCGAATTGTTTGTTGACACGGACAAAGTCAAGGAAAACCTCTGAAATTATTCCAATATTGGACTTGGGACATATAATAATTTCGAATCGAATCTGTTTAGAAAGAAGATCTTCTGTCTCATGATAGCTTGCTCTAGTCTCCTTACGAAACTTTCGTTATTGGGTTAGCCATAGACTTTACATGCTTTTAGCAATTCCCATGGCATCATCAAATGATACAAGTCTTGGATAAGAATCTACAACGCACTAGAATGCCCTTGTTGACGATCCTTTACTCGACAAAGATCTAGGGTTCTTCGAACAATGTGATATCTCACACCGGTAAATCTCAACCCTTCCCCTCTTACTAAGACTACAGAATGTTCTTGTAAATTATGTCCAATATCGGTATATAGCGGTGATTTGGATCCAGAGGTTAATCGTATTTTGGCAACTTTACATAAGGCGAGTTTGGTTTTTGGGGTGATAGTGAAAAGTTGATGATAAGTCACCCTTACTGTCACTCTACGTAATCATACATGAGATTTTCACATCATACGGCTCCTCGTTCAATTCTTTCGAAGTCATTGGATCCTTTTCCTCGTTCGAGAAGCTCCTCCCTTCCTTCACTCTGTCCCGAAAAGTAACTAGGACAAATTCAGTCACGTTTTCATTCGGATCTCTTCGTTTCGTCGATTTTGTTCAGATCCTCCTTTTCTTCTGAAAAAGAGGATGAGCTTTAAGAGAATGATTTGGAGTTCTTGCAGAGTGGAACCATGCAGTACCAGATACGAGATAGATTGTCCAAAGAACAAGGCTTTTTTCGAATAAGCCAATTTTTTTGGGACCCTGCAGATCCCCTCTTTTCCTATTCAAAGATCAACCATTTGTCTCTGTGTTTTCACATCGAGAATTCTTTCTAGATGAAGAGATGTCAAAGGGGCTTCTTACTTCCCAAACAGATCCTCCTACTTAATTATTATTTGAACAAGTAAAAGGTATGTCTTGGTTCGAGTGGGGATAGCATTTCTTTTTTTCATGTCCATTGAGTTTTGAAAAATCCAAGCATCTCAGAGATAGATAGAGAGGTAGGAATTTTTCGAACGAACCGCACTCCTTCGTATACGTCAGGAGTCCATTGATGAGAAGGGGCTAAGGAAAGCTTGAACCCAATTCCTACAGTGATGAATATAAACGCAATTGAAATTCTTGGTAGATATGCAAGTATGATAACTTATATGCTCTTCTATATCTCCATGAATCTAGGAACTTTTGCTTGCATTGTATTATTTGGTCTACGTACCGGAATTGATAACATTCGAGATTATGCAGGATTATACACGAAAGATCCTTTTTTGGCCCTCTCTTTAGCCCTATGTCTCTTATCCCTAGGAGGTCTTCCTCCACTAGCAAGTTTTTTTTTTTGGAAAAGTCCTAACTGGATAGGAACAATAACCAATTGCAGCTCGAATGGTTTGTAGAGGAACCCTCCCTTCTCGAATCCATTCAACGCCTGCAATTTCTTTTCCGTCAAGACGTCCCGCAATTTGTACTTGAATTCCTTTTGTATCTATCTGTTCAGTTAATTCAATAGCCTTTTTTATTGCTTTGCGAAATGAAACTTTATTCTTTAATTGTCCAGCTATAAATTCTGCAAGAATATTGGGGTTCCCGTAAGGGTTTGCAATTCTTGTAATAGCAATGTTGACTTTTCGGTTCACATAATTCATCCAATTAAGTTCTTTTTTTATATTCATCTGATCCTCCTTTTCTTCTGAAAAAAGGGAAGAAGCAGGATTTTCTTCAGTGGTTGCCTTTTATTCCTGTTTAGTCCCCTTCGTTCCGGAAGTTGTTTTATTTCTACATCTGTTTCTTCCTCAAACTAAGGAAGTAACTCCATTCCCAACAATGAAAAGATTGAAATCTTTGTAATATTATGAACCGTTCATAAACATCACAACGAATAGAATTAAAACATTTATAGCTCCCACATAAATAAGGAGCTGTGCAACAGCTACAAAATGATAGTTTGATAAAATATAGAATAAGGATATACAAACAAAAACCAATCCCAATGAAAAAGCAGAATAAATTGGGTTGGTAAAGAATACTACTCCCAGCCCCCCCAATATCAGATCGATTCCGAGCAAGATTAAAAGAAAATCATGTATTGGTCGACAATTATAAAAAAAGTCAGAAAATGTTAACAAATTTATATTAACTGCATTCAGTATAAGTTCAAGACACATGAGGGCTCTAACCATATTTCGACTCGTGATCAATCCATAGATACCAATAGAAAATAAATAAGCACTCAAAACAAGTACATGTTCGAGCATGGTCAAACAACTCCTTATCGATTTCGATTTATTTCAATAAAAAAACAATTCAATTAAACATCAACAAATTGGATTGATCAACAAGGAATCTCTTGCTTATTATTTACTTGTAATGTTGTTTGTTGATATGTTCAGAGATATTCCTCTCAACAATTGTCTAACAGAAGAAGATATTATCGAGACGGAGAACCCCTCCCATAGAAAATAATTTGATTGGAGAATTCTCAATTTTTGTCTTATAAATATAAACAAAAAGAAATGATTGAAGTTTTTCTATTTGGAATCGTCTTAGGTCTAATTCCTATTAATTTGCCTGGATTATTCGTAACTGCATATTTACAATACAGACGTGGTGATCAGTCATGCATTGCGCGATGGATGTGAAGAAGTAAACCATTATCTCGACAATAATGAGCCAGGGTAGTATTTGTGGTGAATCCCCCTATTATGTATAGTCAGAATTAAGGAATGAAAATATGAAAATAAGTCTCTATTCGTAAAATTTGTGAAAAATGTCGACTTATACATAGATGGGGACGAATTATAGTAATTTGTCCCAACCCGAGACATAAACAAAGACAAGGATAATCTTTCTACACGGGAGCTCTCTAAAAGGTCCCATGTACAACATCAAAGAGTTACATTGACATGAAATGGATATATCCATAGATCCCTGACTTATATTTATGAGATAATAAAATATGACAAAATTTTTACAAAAAATAAAAATAAGTTCACGCAGGAATAAACGTATGGGTTCATGTAAGAATCCACGTAAAGTACCAAAAGGAGTTTTTATGTTCAAGCAAGCTTCAACAATACTATTGTGACCGTTACCGATGTACGGGGTCGGGTGATCTCTTGGTTTTCCGCTGGCACTTGTGGATTCAGGGATACGAGAATAGGGATACCTTTTGCGGCTCAAACCGTAGCAGGAAATGTTATTCGGACAATAGTGGATCAAGGTATGCAACAAGTAGAAGTCATGATAAAAGGTCCTGGTCTCGGAAGAGATGCTACATTAAGAGCTATTCGTAGAAGTGGTATACTATTAAATTTCGTCCAGGATGTAACCCCTATGCCACACAATGGCTGCAGACCCCGTAAAAAAGACAAGTGTAAAAATAGAAATTGAAGAAATTTCAAGAGAAAGAAATAATTCAATGATTTGATCAAATATTATTATGGTTCGAGAAAGTAACAATATCTACTCGGACACTACGGTGGAAGTGTGTTGAATCAAGAGTAAACGATGGCGTCTTTATTATGGACGCTTTATTCATCTCCACTTATGAAAGGTCAAGCGACACAATCGGCATTGCGATTGAAGAGCTTTGCTTGGAGAAATAGAAGGAACATGCATCACACATGCAAAATCCGAGAAAATAGCACACGAATTTTCTACTATACCGGTATTCAAGAATCGACATGAAATTTTAATGAATTTGAAAGAAATTGTATTGAGAAGTAATTTGTATGGAATTCATGACGCGTCTATTTGTGTCAAAGGTCCTGGATATGTAACTTCTCAAGATATCATCTTACCGCGTTCTGTGGAAATTATTAATAATACACAACATATAGTTAGCCTAACGGAACCACTAAATTTGGCTATTGAATTACAAACCGAGAGGAATCGCGACTATCGTGTAAAACCACCAAATAACTTTCAAGGCGGAGGCTACTCCATAGATGATGTATTCATACCTGTTCGAAATGCGAATCATAGTGTTCATTCTTATGGAAATGAGAATGAAAAGCAAGAAATTCTTTTTCTTGAAATATGGACAAATGGAAGTTTAACTCCTAAAGAAGCACTTCATGAAGCCTCCCGAAATTTGATTGATTGATTTATTCCTTTTCTGCATGCGGAAGAAGAAGATTTACATTTAGAAAAAATCAACACAAGGTTACATTTAGAAAAAATTTACTTTACCCTTTTACTATTCATGATAGATTGGCGAAACTAAGGAAAATAAAAACAAATAGTATTGAAATATATTTTATTGACCAATCAAAATTGACTCCTAAGATCTATAATTGCCTAAAAGGTCCAATATACATACATTGTCGACCTTTTGAATACCAATAAGAAGACCTTATGAAAATTGAACATTTTCGTATAGAAGATATAAAACATATATTAGGCATTCTAGAAGCAGAAAAGCATTTTGCAATTGATTTACCAAAGAATTCATTCTGAATCCATTGGATTTATATTGATTTTCGTCTTTTTTTTTTCTAAAGAAGATGAAAATCAAATTTGAATTTTTACCACAATATTGATATTCACAAAATAAATCAATAATTTAATTAAATAGATGTTATCTAGGGATAATTCACTTTGAAGCGACTATTCCCTATATGCAACCGATCCGGCAAAACAACTCAAAAGATAAACAAGTATCGTTAATTTCTTTAGGCTCGTTCCAAGTTCGAAGTACCATACGTACAAATAAGAATCCCCTTCGTTTCATGATTTCTTCTTCATATAGATAGATATAGGATCTATGGGGCAATTACTTCATACGTACAAATAAGAATCCCCTTCGTTTCATGATTTCTTCTTCATATATATAGATATAGGATCTATGGGGCAATTACTTAGAAATACATTTTGTGCAACTGCCCTTCCTATCTGATGAAAAGGATCCCATGATCCCGAATCAATCTTACCTGGGATCGCAAATCCCAAGTTTGTCTATGAAGAGCAGATCAAATTATATTAGTATCTATAATTGATTTCTTCCGTGTAATACTAATCGATAAGGCCTCATTGGTAAGTGCTACAAGATCTCGTACATTGGAACCCATGGTTATGGACCCGAATCCATTAGTATAGAACATTTTCTTTTCCAAGTGAAATCCCCTAGTATAGGAAAGAGTGAAAAGTACTTTCGTTGTTATGGAATAAGAAGCCTTTGTATCTTAATGCATGTATTTACTTTATTCGGAGATATCTTGATTCAAAAGGAAAAAATACGCAAGATTGATTAATCCTTTGGATCTAAATTTGAAAAAGTTTTTATAAAACTCGTTGCTTTGCAAGATTTGTCAACTACTCAATCAATTCTTTTTTTTTAAAGACTAAAAAAGATATCTTTGTTTTCTTGTATTATATTACTATATGGTCAGACTATTATTCTTTTTTTCCTTTCATTGATTTTCTTTTTTCGGTAGATGCCGGGATTCATATTGAAAATAATCAGAAATCCAACAATTATAGTCGTACAAATAAGGGTTAACTTTCCACTATTTCACTTAACTTTCGACTATTTCATATTAAGTAGAATCAACATAAATCAAATAGATGCAAAATAAATAAAGTAGAATAAGAATAAATAGAATTGGCATTTTATGTACATTACATATAGAGAATTGATATCTAAATAGATGAATGAATATGAATAGTATATTATAGATTGATCGATATTAAGCCTATATCTTTATACGATCTAACTTTATATATTAGGATTTATATATTAGAATAATAAAACAAGATCCGATAGTATGATAGAAAGAAAGTGTGAATCAAACCCATGTTAAAATAGAAATTGAGATACTGATGCAAGTTCTTCCCTTCTGAATCAGATAGATTCATATCCGAAAGAGGTTGACAATAAGTTCTTTTATTTAACAAATAAATTAGATTATATAAAATAAATTAAATAAAATTATATAATTATATATTGTAATTCTATTTATATATTATAAATTATATTATAAATTATATTATAAATGTATTCTCTATTTATATATTCTATTTAATATTTATTAATATTAAATTTGCATTTTAACTATATTGTAATTAATATAATGATATATGGTAATTAATATAATGATATATGAATGTATAGATAATAGATAAATTTTCTCATATCTTATTTATCATATTATTCTATTTAATTATATTATTCTATTTAATCATAATATTTTATTTATGCTACCATATAGTATTCATTTCTATTTGGTGATAAATAAACCAGCTGTACTTTTTTTAATTCCTCAAATATTTCATAAAATGGGCTTTCTAAAGCCCCCCAATGACCAAGCTTGGCATGAATTGCTAAGGAAATCAGAAATTCTACTTAACTTAGACTTATGACTGAGAGAGTCTTTGATAGAATAGCAAAACAAAAAGTGATTCCATTTTGACCATTATTATGATTTTCAATATATCAATAGGATTGGATATCAATAAACTAAAAGTAAAATAAAAGCATTCAGGATTTGATTGGATTTGTTTGATGAGATAAAGACCCAATAATCGTAAATCGAAACAATAGAACGTTGAGATAATTTAACTCCTTTAAGATGTGAAAAAATCTAGTTTTTTTATTATTTCAAATTTTAGTTATTGTTTTAGATGTTTTATATTATAATATTATAAATATATTAAATAAAAATAGAAATAAAATATTTTTAAATATAAATCAAATAGAATAGAATAATATTTAATATAATAAATTTTATTAAATAATTATTAATAAATTTTATATAATTAATAATAAATTTTATATAATTAATAATAAAATAATAAAATAATAAAATAATACAATTTTATTAATGAAAATAGAAAATATATTAAAAATTGATTCTTTAGTTGGAGAACCACAATGTCTATCTTATTTTCCTAGAAAACAAAAATCCACTTAAGTTGAATTTAAACTTAAATAATTAATTAAATATTAAATTATAATATAAAGAATTTAATTAAAAAGAATTTAATTATATTATAATATAAAAAGTTTAAATAAAATAAGAATTTAAATAATGAATTATTTATAAAATAATTAATTTTTATACTTTATAAATAATTCATTATTATTTTATAAATAAATCATTATTATAAAGAATTAATTAATAAATATTAATAACTAATACAAATAAATATTAATAACTAATAACAGAACTCCTTTCTTTTCTATTTGAACAGGAAAAGGGGTAAAAAATAAAAAAGTCAAAAAAGATTCCACCCTTCTTCATTGTCTATCTCTAACTCTGGTAAGAGCGGGTTTATCGAAATAGAAGATTTAGTAAGAATTGAATTGGGTTGGAATTCATCATCCATGACATCTACTTATCCTCTTATGATTCCGAATCAAAAAATTCCTTGGACAACTCTTGAAAAATAAAATAAAATAAAATAAAATAAACTAGAAAACAAATATTAAAACACTAAAATATTAATAATAACACTTGTATAACTTAATTCAAAGAAAGTTTCTTCGAATCACTATATAAATCACTACGAAATCCAATTGGAAAATAATTTCGATTTGGATCCTTGGGAATCCTACATATATTTGATATCTTTCTCTTTGAATAAGATCTCAATTCCAACGACAGTTTCATTAGATATCTTACAACTAGAATCCTCTTTTTTGATCCAGTTGCTCCACCACCGTGAACCCCAATTAGATTCAGACATGATACAATTTTTAGTTATTGGGAGAACCCAAGTACTCTTTTTCGGATATGGGAAACAGCTCTCAGAGATCTTTTCCCCTCCCAAGGGTCAGGTTCTTATCGTTACTCACCCGTCCGCCACTGGAAAACACCACTTCCCGTCTGACTTGCATGTGTTAAGCATGCAGCCAGCGTTCATCCTGAGTTAGGATCAAACTCTCCATGAGATTCTTAGTTGCATTACTTATAGCTTCCTTGTTCGTAGACAAAGCGGATTGTTTCGTAATTTAATTGTAATTAATTAATTTTATATTGTATTTAATTACAATAAAATTAATAAAATCAATAAAATTAATAAATAATTTATTTAATTTATTTATTTAACAAGTAAATTAGATTATATAAAATAAAATAAAATAAAATAAATTATATAATTATATATTGTAATTCTATTTATATATTCTATATTCAATTTATATATTATAAAATATTATGAATTATATTATAAATTATATTATAAATGTATTCTCTATTTATATATTCTATTTAACATTTATTAATATACAATAATATTTCCAAAGTTATAGGATATGATTGATTGGCTAATATTGCAAAATGGAATGTTGGTTCATTAGAACCATATAAAGCGATACCTAAAGCTCCTAGTAATAAAAAAACAGCTTCCAATAGTATACAAAATAAACTTTGTAGCTGAATACAATAGCTTCTTTCCTCACCACATGGCTAGAAGTAGATAAACGAATTAATTCTAACTCCACATGATGAAAAAAGTAAAAGATCTTGAGAAGAAAATAATCATATTTGACCACTATACATTGCTAACATCAAAAAAGAGAATAATCGGGAATCTCGAGTAACCGGCCAAGACGCTAAAGTAGCTAAAGTAGTGATAAATCTTGTTAGTAAAACAGGTCCTAGAGAAAGTCCATCTATTCCCCATCTCCAGTAAAATTAAAAAAAATTGATCCATTTATAATCCTCTATTAATTGAATTAATGTATCGTCCAATTGGAAATAATAAGAAAATGCATAGGTCATTAAAAGAAGTTCTAATATAGAAATATATATAATATACCGCCTAATTACCTTATTTCCTCTATGAGGGAAAAAGAAAATTAAAGAACTCGCGGATATTGATAAAACTACAAATATTGTTAACCAAGGAAGAGAGTTCGTGGTAAAGACAAGATAGACTTGGTCCAGAAAAAACCCATACTCGAAAGGCATTATATCATTTCATATCATTGCATGGCAGATCGGGGAATTATTGGGACGAGCTAAATTTGAACCAGTGTAGACATATTGTCAACAAATTTACAGTCCGTCCCCATTAACCACTCGGGCATCAACCCAGGAAGAATCAATTCCATACTTATTATATTAGTAATTATATAACTAATTCATGATCAACTTCCTTTCGTAATACCCTACCCCCAGGAGAAGTCGAATCCTCGCTACCTCCTTGAAAGAGAGATGTCCTGAACCACTAGACGATGGGGGCACATTTTCCCGACCGCCAACATACTAAGCTCATAGTATGAACAGTTTTTTTAAATTGTCAATATAACGAAATGATATGACTAGATTCGAAGGATCTTTCCGTGTTTCATGATTCCATAGAATTTTTTGATTCGTCATTTAGATTTTATATTCATGACTTATTCATTATAGTAGTTTATATATACTATTATAGTATTAGAATTAGAATAGTATTCGATTCTATAAATCGAATTTGTTTTTAATATATCAATCTAAATCTAACTAAATCTAAATAAAAATAAATAAAAGTTAAATAATAAATCTAAATCTAAATAACAAAGATAAATAAATGTAAATTAAATAAAGAACTAGAAATAAAATCAAAATCTTTAATAATAAATAATTAGAATAATAATTAGAATATATTAGATAATAATTAGAATAAATTAGAATATATATATTTATATTCAATATTATTCAATATTCATTTTTTATCTAAAGATACTCTAATTCTTTTATAATAGCTATATTTTAATATTATAATAGCTATATTTTAATAACTATATTTTTAGATAAATTTATAAATTTTAGATATATTTTTAGATAAATAATAATAAAATATAAATAATAGAAATATATATATAAATGAATATAAATGTATATAAAAAGAAATATAAAAAGAAATAGAAATATAGAAGAAAATAGAGACCGAATAAAAGAGAATAGAAGAATAGAAACAATATGAAAGATCCTATCATCAGGGAATGATTGACCTACTAGAAAAACTGAAATGTCAAGCCCATTTTTTCCACCTTCATCACTGATTCACCCATTGTTAAGATAGATAGACATATCTCTATCTGACACTAAACCGGGAAATTAACAAATGATAAATCTGGAAATCTAGAAAGAAAGATAGGTATCAACAACTTATCCAATTTTTTTTTCTAAGAAAAGAATTGGGTTCAAGGGCAAATGGATTTTCTTCCTCGTTGAATTGATGAATTATCTTAGATCTATGTTGAATTGGTAGGTACATGTATCAATCAACTGAAGTTTTGGTATGATGGTCGGTCAATTCCATTCGGTTCGACCTTGAAACAATTCATTGCACTAATATTTATTTTATCCAATCCAATATTTTTTAACCTATATTCACTAGGTTAGTCTATACCGACTCGCCAGGTAAATGTAATAATTACCAATCCAAATTATTACTTGGACTGAAACTTATGAAGTCCTATTTTTAAAAAAACTCCAAGTCCTGGATAGGATTTTAGAATACTTTCTGATTTTTCTTTCAGTTGTATTCTACTAGAACTATTGAAGTCATTAAATATGGATTCCTATAGTTTCCTCTTATTTGTTATTCTTCTTTATTATTAATTATTAAAATTTCTTTTAATATTTCTTTTATTATTCTTCTTTATTCTTTATTATTTATTATTAAAATTTCTTTTTAATATTTCTTGTCGACCTTCTTTCATCTGTATTCGAGACTCTTATTTGGTCTAATCAGAAACGATTCTTCTTCAACCGATATGCCCTTAGGCACGACCATACATAACATAGAAATAACACTTGGAAAGGGTGGACAATCTCAAGATTGGCCTTATTTATATTTATAAGACAAAACTTGATAATTCTCCTATCAAAATATTTTCTATGGGAGGGGTTCTCCGTCTCGATAATATCTTCTTCCGTTAATGTGTCCGAGCCTGTCCCACGGATGTATTAGAAATGATACCTTGGGACGGATGTAAAGCTAAGCAAATTGCTTCTGCTCCAAAAAAGGAAGTTGATTGGTATTATCCAAGGTTTTATCTCATATGTGCTGTGGAGTATCAAATTTTTTTGAAAGAACCAAAGGTTCAAACTAGATATGGGATGATTTACGATTTCTTCATTCATTTCCACCCAATGGAATAGGTTTTTTTTTTTATTGGATGAATCGCCTTCGTGATCTTGTTGAATCGTAAGAGAAAAAAGAGCGTTGTTATCCATTTTATCAATTATTTGATACTTATTAGTTCTAATTTAAATATTTGTTTTTTGTTCCGATATCGACCCAGGACTCAAGATTGGCCTTATTTATATTTATAAGACAAAACTTGAGAATTCTCCAATCAAAATATTTTCTATGGGAGAGATTCTCCGTCTCGATAATATCTTCTTCTGTTAGATAATTGTTGAGAGGAATATCTCCGAACATATCAACAGATTTTCTTTTAGTTGTGTTATAATTACAAGGAATCTCTATTTTTATTTTCCACCAATTTAATAGAATCACAAGTAGAATTGGATATGATGAAATAGGATGAATTGAGACGGTATTTTGTAAATAAGTAATTATCTTGAATATATTAACTATTTCTTTATTTTTCGATCGCCTGGAAGGAACTTGGAAAAATTGTTGATGAAAGTCTTCCATTTTATATTTATTATTTATATAATTCATATATATTTAAATTTATATATATTTATACTGAGGGTTCGAATCCCTCTCTTTCCGATTCCGTTGATGACTTGGTTTTTTTTCAAACTTATTGAACCTTTTTGCTTTAATTAATTAATTAATTAATTAATAATATATATATATAATATAAATTTATTTATTTAATGTATAAAGATGTAGAATAAATAAAATGCTCAGAACATTGAAAAATCAAGCAAGGAAAAGATTTTATTTTTTATTCTTCACATCCCGAATTGTGCCCTAGATTATTAGATAAAAATCCAAAGATGAAGAGAGAAACAAAAAATATCACTACTGTTATAGCTTCCTTATCTGTTTATTGGGGATTGCTCACCCGAAAAAATTAAAATATAAAATAAATTAAAAAAAGAGCAAGATTAAAAAAAAGGCGGCGATTTAAATCAAGATATTTCGATACCCTTATGTCAAATTCTAAAAATAAAATAAAAATAAAATATTCAAATGAACCCAAGGATGTGAATACTGCATCGCATAGGCCAAAAACCGAGACAGATGCGGTGCATATAATACCGAAATAAATTCACCGATATTTAAAATCTTGTTCAAATCTAAGTACTCAAAACCAAAAATTTAAAAAAATTGGGGGACACTTTTGCAAAATTTTCAAAAATTTTCAAAATTTTCCTCCTCCTTCCTACCTCTTCTTCCCCTTTTTCAAAGTTTTAAAATAATAATAAATATTTTATTACTAATAATAATTATAAATTAAATAAAACTTAAAATAAATTATTTTATTTTATTACTAATAATTTTTATTTTATTACTTACTAATAAATTATTTTTATTTATATAATATTTATTAATAAATACTAACAAAAATATGTTATTTCTTAAAATAAATAATTTTAAAATTATTTATAAACTAATATTTAGTTTATATATTTTCAATTTTAAATCAAAATTTATATATTTTAAAATTATATTTTAAATTTAATTATATTTACTAATAATTATTAAATTAATTTTATATATTAAATTGAAATTGTGATTATGTCTAATTAAATATAAAATGATAATTGTATGATGATAATTGTCCTTGTTTATATTAATTGTGGTTATTATTTATATGTAAAATATTTAAAATTATTGTTATTTCATATTAATTGTCATTATTATTTATTATTAAGATTTTTGAAAACATGGTTGATATAAGCGATAAACTAGTAAAGTATCTTTATCTGTTGTATAATATATCAATATGAACTATTTTGCAATTTTTAAAAATTTTAGGGACTATTTCATAAATTTTAAAAATTTTCCAAGCGATACCCGTACTAAGCAACTGCAGTACAGATTCGTTCGAGCTCAATCGGTATCGAACCCGTCTTGTATTCATAACATTGAATGAACCTCGTAATCGTAAGAAAGTTGGTTTTTTCGCTATAGGCCTAGTAAAAGAAAATTTGGGATAGACTCCTATAGTCTAGGATCTCCCCCCTTCCAAATCGGACTTGAGAATTTCCCTCATCCTGCTCAAGTAGTTACATCAAATAATGTCATACACAAAAAGGAAGAAACTCATAGAATGGCAGAGGCAAATAGAACTTTTGCACATTTTCGTTAATCCATGAACAAGATCTATATAGACACATAGACTCATGGAGCCATACATCTCTATCGGAAAAGAATCAATAGAAAAAGAGAAAGAATCGAAATTGCAGTAGCTAGTTCAGGACTCCATTTGCTAGCCTCACGGATAATTTCATTACCCTCACGAGCAAGATCGCGTCCTTTGTTACAAGCTTGTAAGAAGTAACTTTCATCAACTCGCAGTATTCTGATGTGAATCTTTAGGAGAATTCATCCAATTCGTTAGATCTAAAAACAAGAAGAGCCCCTTTCATATGATCTCCTATCTACACATACTTTATCGACACATATATAGATAGATTGGCTTAGCAGTTATTTAGGGCATCGCTTTGATCTCGATTTTTTTCAAATAGCTCATTTACTCATATATCATATTTACGCTTGCCTAAGTTTCGTTTCGATTTGAAAGAAACCGCATCTTATATCGATCAGAATAAATCGATATTTGTGTTATGCCTCAAGCGTAAGTCTTGAATATGAAATATTAAATTTGTCCCATCGAATCTAAAAAATCTTGTTTTTTTGAACATGAAGAGATCGAGAAGCCATTGCAATTGCCGGAAATACTAAGCCCACTAAAGGCACAAAAATAGAGAGTAAGTCATTGAGAATTGTCATAGAATGGGCACCTCGATTGAATAGTTGTACATTTATTTTGATTTTATTATTCTATTAATCTTTTTATTCTATTATATTGTTCAATATATATATATAATATCTTCAAATCATTCTAATTGTATATAATTATACTAAGTATATCTAAGTGAGTATATATAATAAAATACCGTGAATATAGAATGAGTAAATGAA